>JAGDQP010034675.1:0-19979 GCA_022664845.1 Lepisma saccharinum | reverse complement strand
GAGGTCCGCCATTTTGGTTCCAAGATTGTGTCTTTGGAGACACTTTGTAGTATTTTCGTAACCTACTAATGATAGTGTGCCATCATACTGTATTTCGGTTTTCTAGCTCCAGCTGTTTAGGCCATGTATTGTATGGAAATTTCGTTTTGGCGGCCATTTTGGATCAAAGATGGCAACTTTTTCAAGATTTTGTAATATTTTCTTTACCAACTAGCGGTGATGTATTTATATACCAATTTTTTTTTTCTAGCTTTGACCATATAGGCTGTGTATTTTTTTTTAAATTTTAAGTGGATGAAATATTCTAGGGAATTACGTATTTTGTATAAGTTCGCGAAAATCTTTCTGTCTTATCAACAGTTTGCAACACTGCAGTGTGTGCTTTACATATGTTGTTTATCATCACTAGGATGCCAAATACCGAATAATACAATGCAGTGCCATTTGAAAAAATAAGCATTATGTTGTTACCTTGTTCGTAACATGGTTTAAGTATTTTGAAGATGCCCTGAAATAAGTTGATGTTTCATAAATTTAATAAAATGGAATATTTATTGCTTAAGTGCTCAATACTACACCATGGTATATTTAACAACATGTGCTTTATTATCCCGGCAATTCTTAAATGATATTTGTTTAATTGGGAGTGCAAAATTTTTGTAGACAAACAGCAAAAAAAAAATAATATAAAGTTCATACTTCCCCCACCCCTTCATTTTCGTTGTATTCTCGTGTATAACTCAGAACAGCTGACAGACTGTAGTGCGATTCGCTGTTGTTGGAACCCTAGTTAAGGTCTTGTGATTCAATATACTACCTAGGTAGTTGGAGAATAAAACAATAAACGCTGTAAATAACTTATTTTTCTTTGTAACAGGAAATATTGGGATAAAATAAAAGGTAGAGTTTATTGGTTTGTTTTCATGGAAGTAGTTACTTTATAGTTAATATAATGCATGAATATAAATACAGTCTAATAAAAATTGAGTACAAATGTGTAATGCAGACGATTTTTCAGACAGGCAGCATTTACATTCTGAAGCGATGAGAACTCAGTTTATTTCAAATATATAAATACTTTTTCTTACATTGAGCTATGGCAGGTATTTTGAGCAGCTTATCTAAATACTTCTCTTTGCGCCTGTTTTCTTTCGAGTTGTGGCAGAAGCTTCATACATTTCAATGTGAAGTCATGTGTCCGTGATCCATAGTTGGTTCAGTTTTACCAATGGTCTTTGTTTACAAGTTGTAAACATTGGATGAGATAGGTGTTACGCGTTTCCGGTATCAAATTGGTTTCTCTATTTTGTATTCTGATTTCAGTGTTGGCATTGGGCAGATTTCCCAATGAGTGTATGAATGTGTGAATTGTTGTTTATTTTATGATTTTTTTGTGTAAAGTGGACTTGGTTAATTAATAGAGCCTTCGATATACTTTGTTTAAGATATAGCGTACACGTCGTTGACGTTGCCCAAAGAGCCGATAGGACTTAAGGTGTCCAATGGTACTCTGCGCCTGAATAAAGAAGGAAGTAGTAAAATATATGTATAATTGTCCACTGAAAGAAGGCAAGAAACTTTAGTTGCATGTTGGTAATCAGCCTAAGGTCAACAAATATTTGAATGCAAATGTGGTTATGGTCCTGTTCTAAATTTCCGTCGCGTATTGTTGCTTTGCTTTGCTCAGTGGGGAATGTAGCAGTACAATATATGATTGCGATTTTGCCTTGTACTCAGTTGATGTTTTCGACCCGCTTTTTTGCGGTTTACCTGTGATGAGGAGTTGGCCGACCTATCATGGGGATCGTAGAGGTTCTCCTCTGGTTATGTTTTAAAGTTTCTCCACGACGTTTGTAGTGGTTTCAGAATTGTTGTGTTGAACTTTTCCTGTCCGTGCACGGAGGTATTTTACCTAGCTGTGTATATGTTGACAGACGGTTGCAGACAATGTTGTCACTTTGGGAAGTGAACCCTGGGCCACTACAAGAAGGAACGAATGTAGGATTATGTTCAATCTAGAGTCGTCGTAAATGAATATTTTAATTCGCTCTATCTGTTCAACATGGTTCTACTCTGCCCATGGGATTCTTTGCCTCTAGTTAAGATTCTCGCCCTAAATGTCGAAGATATTTCAATGATGTACTATCGTTTATATATATTAGAAACTTCGTTGATGATTTGTCCATTTTTGCTCTCGATATAGAAAAGAACTCCTTGGACAACATTGCAAGCCTTGCCTCTCGTTTCTGGAGCTATGGTAAATGTAACAAATTGTAAGTTACTCTTATTTGGTCAGTGACACTTGAGTTCAGAGCTATAATGTAAAGCATGTTCGCATCTCGATGAAATTTCGTGAGTCTTCATTAACGAGTCAATCTTGTGCATATTTATATTTTATCTAAGGTTTGGCACTTTGCCCAAATTGTGCCTTTGCCAATTTATTTTGAACGACATATCATTTCTGCTACTAACTTGTGTTTATAGAGAAGATGTATTTTCCGTGTACTAGCAACTGTTCTCTATCAACCTAGCAACAATGAGCGGGCAAAGAAGGACTTCAGTTTCCTTTTAAACGTGAAGCAGGATATTTATCTCAATGACTGACTTTAGTGCAAGGATCGTATGCAAGTGTACTCCAATGCCGTCAATTGCTATTAAGCAAGTACTTCTGGACGCAATACATTAACTTAAAAAAACTTGCCTTCAACGACCCATCTGACAAAAATAATATATCAACGTGACACTATACAGACTTTCCTGTAATGCCACGTACTCAGCAGTTTTACCCTAATTATAGGTGAAAGCAAATATGGTACAACATTAAAAGTCAATCTTTAGTGCAACAGAGATATATGATATAAGGAACTCACGATATTATACCTGCTAATAACAAGCTTCATAAAATTAAACTACAATCATCACCTCTTTGTGCCGACTCTCATCATGAGGATACTATTCTTCGTAGAACATCGTGTTATAATGTGAGAATGATGTCCTTACAAACGTAGCTTGCTAAAGCTAATCGTAGAATTACTTTACGTTTCAGTCGTACCAGTGGAGCATTTAAAGTATATCCTTTACACATAAATATTCAACTATCAAAAGTAGTTGTGAGCAAATCAATATTGGACAAGGTTATAGCAACAAACATTCTTTTACTTTATTCAAAGCAAAGGACATCTACGCATTAAAAATATCAATCTTTATAGCAGGTTCGCTAGTGTATTAAGCAATTGTACATGTACAACAAACATCATTATCCCTTGGTATACACTTAAAAACCATTATACTTCAAATTGTAGTCCCACCATTTACATTCATTTACTTTCCTTTCGAAATCATGCATCAATTATATCCTGAACGCGGACCATTACCATATCAAAGTATTATCCGATGCCATCATTTTCAAGTGCATCATAAAGATCATCTATTTATCTTAAGGAAGGTAGAAAACAATGAAAAGACTTTACGTTTGTCAGAACATAATACAAAATACTCTTAATATAAATGGCAAATACACCTCACTGCACATCGTATTTTACGAGGAATTTACCTACTTGGACATTTTTAACTGTCCATATTTGACAGTTAATGTATTTTGACGTGGTATTTCTTCTCTTTCCTCACCGTCTTGCGTTTTTATAAATTTAAACATTATCCTAAAACAAACATAATTATGTGGTACGGGTATCTGGTTTCATAGATTACTGGTTTATCAAAAGGCAATTGTTGACTTGTTTGTGTATCACTTGCAAAAAGAACGATGGAAACTTTAGTAAACGAATGATTATCGACAAATTCCTGGTATTTTCTTTAGTCAGATATAAGTTTCAAATTAAATGTAAATGATGATGTGCTATCATATACTATCATATCCTGTTTTCAAATCGTCGTTTCCTACTTCTATAGTTTTTCGACCAGCAATTAATGATGGAAATCCGTTGTACTTAAATATGGATGCAGGTTCCCGTCATTTTAGATTAACTCCTGGATATTGTGCTCCTGTCTCATAATTGTGTCGATCTGTTACACATTCCCGAGCAAGGTGACCTTAAAGTAACATTTACGGCACACGGTTGGTAATATAGGATATGGAGATAGGTAATATAGCCACACTTGTATTTTATGCCCTGCAATTACGGTGTACGTTGATATGTCCTTTGAAATTTCCCTGAAATGTACTAACCGTTTTCCAGCGTAAGTTTGGTAGATACATTGACTCGGCTAATGTACATAAACTAAATTATTAATTTCACCATAAATCGAAAGTTAATGTTTTACTGGTATGTCTGTTACTTCCGTTGGAATGACGTATGCTGCAATTGAAATGTACTCTTGGTTCTCTAAAGTTATAGGCAGCTGAACGGGTTCATTTTCCTGAATAAAAGTGAGAAAACAATTAGCTTGTCGTAACTTATGTTCTGCAATCTGTAGGATACACACTTCCAAAAAAAAAAAAAAAAAATTTTTAAAAATTTTCTTATTTTTAAAAACAGTATTTGTTATTCCGTCCCATCAAAGTGTTCTCAGTGTTTTTCTTACGTAATTCATTGTCATATTTGCTTCATTATACTTGATTCTCATAGTACTCTCTATTCCACCAAATAGTATCTCTTTTTGCTCTCCAAAACGCTCAGTGCAACAATTGCAAAAAGAACCATGTTTACTCCCACTTCAGAGCATTTTCCAAGCACGTCTTTCACATAGGGAGACCGCGCGGAGTGACCGACTGGACTAAACTGCCAGACAGAAAAATCACTTGATTTAAACAGAACTGACGAACGGAGATGCTTTGCCTGAACCCCGAAGACATGACCTAAGTTTATACCATGTCTTACGCCTCTTTTTCATCACTTTTGTAATAGTCAACTAGTGATCGGAATTCCAATTCAGTGAGAGCATTTTCTACTTCTGTTAAAATAAGATTTATTCAAGATTGAGGAGGCAGCAAACACTTGCTCATACTTGCATTCAGGTTACGAACCATTCTCTCATTCTACGCGTATGTAGAACTGACCACTTAAACTCCGATACGGAAAGTTTCAGTGTATTTTTTTTATTTCACCGAAACAATATTGAATACTAAAGTTTCTGCAGAACTTTAATAACAGTGCCTCACAACATGTATATAATTTTTAACAGTGCAAGTTTTGTTACAAGATGTTTTAAGTGCTTACTAAGTTTTCATATTTCTAATATATTTTGGTCTTTTCATCTATAATTCTTAGTTCACATAAAATAAATAAGAAGCTAACTCAGCTCGTTCAAGCGTTATTCTATCACTGAGCACTGTATTATCTATCCTAGGGTTTCTCAACCTTTTTCATCCTGCGACCCCCTTTTACCATGTCTTCTAGTTGGCGACCCATAAAAATGTGACATTTTAAAAAACATGACAGTTGATTTGCTGTATTTGACAATAAATATCCTAATCATATATTTAAAAAATCTTTCACAAATTATATTATGTTTAGTAATTATAGAAACGAGGAACAAAATAAAATACCTTCTTGAAAGTTATTAGTTACAACCTACAAAACCATAGTTAAATTAATTTTTCATCTTCCCTGGTGACCCCCTTGCACAATGACAGCGAATCCTCTGGGGGTCGCGAGCCCCACGTTGAGAAATCTGACTATCCTAATCCCCGCAAACTCCCACATTTTTCTTATGCTAGCAGCAAACCTTATTAATACACATTTACTTGTAAAAACTCGTTCATTCGAACACTGAAAGTTTACGGAAGTGCTCTGAACCTTACATATTTTACATGTGCTACAAAAACTGCACTTTTAAAATTGACTGCGCAACTTACCGTTTTGCATTTTGAAGTCTCGGCAATGCAACAAAACGCTGCACCATGAACTGATTAGTTGCAGTTTTATGTAGATAGTAAGGCACGCTTCCAACTACAATGGTCCAAAAAGTATGGCGAATTAGAGGATTTGGATCAAAACTGCAAGAAAAATGTATACCTCAGACACAATCATAGTATGGACATCGAGACAAAGGTATGCAAAAAGTCATTTTTTTAAAACATTATGAAATAAAGATTTTGAATGAGTAGTTGGCGCTGTACGTGTTACTAAACCGTTGGAAAAGTAAATGTTGCAAAAGATTTTAGAGATAAAGATGTAACCTTTTTTCAGAGATAATTCTAAGGCTGTTGGCATTCAAAGTGTTTATCTAGTTGTTTTATTGAATTAGTAGATTTGTTTCTTCTCTTGTAATCAAGGATCTAGGATTCTGTTTCAGGTGAAGGGAAAGTTAAAGTACAGGTTCTATATACAATTCTCAATTATACATTCTGTTTTTAGACGTCTTCTCAACCCTATGAGGCAATGCAAACAACTATAGTTTTATACTTCGATTACACAAACGTAATCGGAAAGAATTTGGATATTATGAAATGTAAAAATTCAAGCATATCTAAACTTGCTGATTAACTTTTAATATTCGAATAAGCTTAGCGAATAACTCAAATTTACTGTACAATAAACATGTACTTCAATAGATGTTCAATAAATATATAATGCAATTCTACCGAATATTTAAAGTTTAGAAAGACTTTAGCTATTCACGTTACAAATAAATTTATAAAATTTCATCCAACACATACTTTCATATTGTTTACTTAATATTTTATTTTTATTTCGTCGCTTTTTCACAATACCGCCTAACAAGCACTTTGGGCGAATATCACTTTTCTGCATGTTTCGACTCACATTCTGTCAAGGCAGGTACCCCGAAGTAATCTTTTGTTTCTCCAACAGATAGCACCGTAATATCTTCAAGAGTGGTACCACTTATGCCGCGCTTCAATTCAAATTTGTCGCAGTCTTTTTCTTTCTCCTGTAAAATTCACATTTTCGACTTGGTATTGTTAAAAGGCGACGGTTATATGTTTACACAAAAGCATTGAATTGAGTTCACACGTCGACGTAAAAGCAACACATTTAGAAGAAAGTTGAACAAAAAGCGGAGAATTATTTTCTCATGAATATAACAAAAAATTGGAAAGCTTGTAATCAACATTTTTGTTTTAGAAAACTTGTTAACAGACTAGAATTGAATTGATAACTGACTACGTGAAACATTCATATTTCAAATGCATATGTCCATTTGTTTTTATTTAAAAAGAAAGTAGTTCTAATTAATAGTTTATAATGTTTATCTAACTTTGACCAATAGTATATTATTATGTATTGAGGCACGTAAACCTATGCTATTGCTTCACTAAAGCAATATTCATTACAAATGTACCTAAAGTTTGAAACTGAAATTAAATGACCCGATCGGGTGTCTTAGCGGTCTGCGGTGGTAGGCCATCGGCTCGAAGGCTCCGAGTTTGAGTCCCGGCACGGTGATGGGTGTGGATTTTAACAGCTAAAGGTGAGTCGTGACGGGCCGAAGTCCAAAGTTACTAGACTGGCTCATATAAAAATAAAGTTTACCAAAGTTTAACAAATTAAATGATCAGGATGGGCATAATAGTGGCTTAGCGAAAACATCATGACAGGCTGGATTAAAGCGACAGATTTTGTATAGTTCGTCTATACCCTCAGTACAATCAGTTTGTAGGAAGGTGCCCGATTTTCGGGTACACCATCTTGAAATACGACACACTCTTTATTTTCTTCAAGTTTTTTCGACTTTTGTTCAAAAATCGCTGATTATCTCCCGCAACGGTTGTGCTTACAGCAAAAAGTGGTGTAATATCTTACTTACCATTGCATTATCTATAATTTGACCATAATAACGCTTTTGTAGCTTTCATAATTTTCGAGATACAAGATTTCAAAATTTGATTATTTTCTAAATTTTCGACTTTTCATAAACAAAATCGCTGATTATTTCCCCCAGTGATTGAGTTTACAGCAAAAGGTGTTACAATATCTTAATTATCATCAAATTCCCTACAATTTGAGGCCAATACCACTTTTTTAACTTTCATAGTTTTCGATATAGTAGTTTTCAAAATTTGATTTTTTTGTAATTTTTAAACTTTTTTTTTAAAAAAAACGCTGGTTATCTCCCCAGGTGGTAGAGTTTATAGCAAAAAGTGTTCGATTAAGTTCTATTTCAAATTAAATTTCCTACAATTTGAGTACAATACCGCTTTTGTATTTTTAATATTTTAGGTAATATAAGATTTGAAAGGTTAGACGTTTTATAGATATTATTATAATACAATATTATCGTTATTTTTGTCGATCTTTGCTATAATAGTTTATTAGTGTTTTGTGTATGGTAACAACTATTTAAATCAACTATGCAAAATCTTCCGCTTGAAGCAATCCGAACCGCACGTGCGCGCTACTTCCGATCCGATCAGATCAACTGAGACCCCGATAGGTGATCATGAAATATCATACACCATGCTTCTGCCATCAGGATCCCTTCATGTTGCGTCCTGAACGGACGGCGTGAAGCTCGATCTGCTTTATTATTTTTGACAATACATGACGTAGTACAAAATGACAGGTATACAAATTGTGAGCAATAGGTATCAGGTAGTCTACGTGGCAAATACGTTGATTCGTAGAATACACAGCAGCAATATTGTCGGACATAATAAGCACTTATTTAGGGTATATGGGAAGGGCCACCCCAGCTGCGGCAAGGAACTCGGTGACAAAAGTAAGATATGGTTGAGAGAAGCTAGCCACAAAATGTTCGGTACCATTTTCTAACACAACTGCGATGAACATAGGAGTGCCATCCACAAGCACAGTAGTACGGACAAAGTCGGGTTGAAACAAATCACAAGGCACTGATAAAGTTTTCTTAAGTTGAAGCATTGTCCATTTAGGAAATATATTTTCGTGAGAGCAGACACTAGGAGAAAGCTCAACGATGTAAGCGGATCGGCCCAACAGATGTATCCAGTGATGACTGTTGGAAGACGGAAAAGTCTACCGAAAATAGTGTTGGGGCAAAGCGCAAAATATGAAGATACGTAGGCAAAATAGACACTGACATAATTATTGTTGACACTTTAACTCCCAGGTAAACAAATTCCTTAGTGGGCACTAATCCACTTTTCTTAATATTAACTGCAAGTGTAGAGTTGCATAGTATGGACACTGCGTGATTCGCTTGTGACACTGAGCGGCAAGGGAGTATGTTATCATAATATACAGGTTATGAGCACACATCCCTGCGGAGGAAGTTTAATTATTTTCGCTATGGCCGTTTGCATTAATAATGGCGATAATGTTCATCCCATTGGTCACTTCTTAAAACGAAACTATTTCTTGCCATATTTAATACCGAACAATTGACGTGTATAAGCGGCCAAGGTCATGTGGTATAAACCGTCTCTGAGGTCAATTTTTGCAAAAAAAAAGCAGTTTCTGTTGACACTTGGTTCACCAAATCCGTGACGGGTGGTAAGTAAACGGAAGGGGCAGAACAACATGAGTTCCAATCATGTCAGTCGTATATTACCGTTCCGCTGCCGTCTGGTTTCTGGACCACAAAAGCGTGAAAGGATTTCACTATTAAGTGTGCAGGAACTTCTAAGATGTTCATTATGTCAACTTCTGTTGACGACATGTTTTCAAGAATTGGTAAAAGGGCACAAGAAGTGTCACGAGTGACAAAGAGACAGTTATCCGGTGGAGTGTGATATAAAGAGGATCCGGTGACCACTTCCTCAGCGATCGTAAAATACTTCAATATCTCAGGATTTAGAGACCTCGGCAAACTATAGAACTGGGGAACGGAAGCGTCCCAATCTTCAGAAGGATCGCTGAACGAAGCAGAATCTACGGGTGACCCTGGTTCATCTTCCTCGACGGGACGAGCGTTTTCTGGATGATTCACATTAGGTGAATGTTGGACTTCGCTGAAATCTTGAATGAGTTGTTTCCAAAATTCCAAATCATCGGGTAATACGTTCAAGGGTTTTTGGATTCGAAGGTCGCGAAGAACGTCGGCGTTGCGAGCTTGGGCCAAATACAAGAACATCAAGCTGGGGTCGTCTGTAGGCTACTGTAAATCTTCTTGGTGGTCATGTTAGAGTAGAAGGTCGGCGAGAGGATCTGGGAATTTCATCGGCGGCTCAGGAGCGGGATCTTCGTACTGGACCGGGCCGCCGAAAGGATCCACCCAAAAAAATCAACTGGATTATGAAGAGGTTGCGGAGTCCCTCCCTCTTCGTCTTCTTTGTCGAATTTGTCTCCGTTCACGAGCGAAAAGGTGAGTAGAATGGGTCACAATCACGCAGTGTCTACACTAAGCAACTCTAGCCTCTTCCCGTATATTAGTTGGGCCGTTCCGCGTACATCGTTGAGCTTTCTGCTAGTGTCTGCTCTCACCGGAAATATATTTCCTCAGAGGACAATGCTTCAACTTATAAAACTTTATCAGTGCCTTGTGATTTGTTTCAACCCGACTTTGTCCGTGCTACTGTGTTTGTGGATGGCACCCCTATGTCCATCGCAGTTGTGTTGGAAGATAGTACCTAACTTGTTGTGACCCGCTTCTCTCAACCATATCGTACCTTTGTCACCGAGTTTCTCGCCGCAACTGTGTCGGTCCTTCCCAAGTATCCTAAACAAGAGCTTATTGTATCCGACAATATTGCTGTAGTGTGTTCTATGAATCGATGTGTGTACCATGTAAACTACCTGATACCTATTTTTCAGTATTTGCATACCTGTGTCAATAATTTTATACTGTCAAGTATTATCAGAAAATAATAAAGCGGATTGAGCTTAATGCCGTTCGTTCCGAACGCAACGTGAAGGAACCTACAGCCACAGTTCTGTCCCACATCCGCATTCGGTGAAGGACTTTACTGGATACGTTCAACGAAACTCAACAAACTACCGGTATTACAGGTTTATATAGCAATCTATAAAATGTCAAGATTTTGAAAGATTGTATCTAAAGAACAATTAAAACTACAAAAGCGGCACTGCACTCAAATTTTAGGTAATTTGATTTTCAATAAAACGTATTCGAACACTTTTGCTGTGAACTCTACCACTGGGTAGATAATCAGCGATTTTTGAAGAAAAGTCGAAAAACCTTGAAGAACATAAAGATGGCATCGTACTTCAAGATGGCGGACCCGAAAATCGGGCACCTCCCTACAAATTGATTGTATTGAGGATATAGAAGAACTATGTAAAATCTGTCGCTTTAAATCAGCATGTCATGATTCTGGCTAATATTTGTTCTAAGCGACTACACTATAAGCCATAGCGCTGTTACCGCTCATAAAACTATTTTTAATCTTAATCAAATTAAATTATGTATAGATTATAATCCGCATTAAAATTTAGACAACGTTTAATGCACAAAAGTAAGAAAGAAAAATGTTATCATTTCACTAAACTCTGTAGCACAGTACGGGTGTCCAGTTTTTACAACATATACGTTCATTAGGCTTATAGATTTAGAAAATAGTTCAATAGATTGCAAGCATGGAATGTCATTACTTTGATCCTCATGCCTTTTTAGTCATAACAATCTAGTCTCCGATTTGCCCAACCGCTCATTATCTGGAAGAATTCAATATAACTCTTGATCACATTTTAATCAAACTCCTTTTCATCAAGGCTGGCGTACATTCAAATGATGTAAGTTGGTTGTTGTAGTAGCTTCCTTAGTTGTTTGTTAAGAATCCCATAGAAGCATCAAATAGCAGTCACAAAATTTTGAGACTATCTACATTTCTAAACAAATTGTCACGCACGCTCAACCTACTCTTACTGAAAAAAATAATATTTCCTTCTACAAAAGAAAATCGTAGCTGTCAGTGCAAGTTCGCTCAGAGGATGAAATCTCCTGTTTTATCATACCTTCCTTATTTGTCAAAAACAGTCCCGTTGCAATGTTTAGCTAAGTAGTGGATAGAGGCATGTCAAGGCGTGACGTCAATGCAGATACGTCCATTTTTCCATAAAGAATGACTCTGTATGAAGGAAGAATCCATGGAGGGTCCTGATTTCAGGAGCTCGAGTACTCGTCTGTTCGTTTACTGTTCCAATTACTTTCATTGATTCAGTTCTGTTTTCTTATTTGGAAACTGTTGCTATATTCATAGAACACTAATAAATATAAATTGTGATTTAAAGAACATATTCTAATCTGCTGCAATAAAACTCAAACTACATAGAAGATTACAATTAGTTCAGTGCTCCTGACGTATCTTTCATTGGAAGCGTCCTCCTTCCTTTTGAAACGTTGTAAAATACAGTTCATTTCACACTATGTTGTTTATTTGCTTTATTTGCTACGTCTGTCTTATCGTCTGGACCTCGGCTGACTTATAGATAACGATGTAACAATTTAATTTTTTATCTTTTATTCCTCTAAATAACTCCTTCATTTTTCACAGTGGTAAATGCTTCTAAGATCATATGCGGAGAGATTCACATGGGACTGCACACAAGTCAAAATCAGAATGTTTTCTTGATAAATAGTCCAAGTAATAAAAGAACAAGCTTGAAAGACAGGTTAGTGCGAACCTACCTATTGAAGACGAGCCGGAGAAAGGAAAATAAAGACATAGAAGTAGAATGAGAGAAGGAAGAAAATGTGAAAGGAAGGGTGACATAGCTATTTATTATTCTGACCTGCCTATTGAAGACGGGCTAATCTGCTTGGACCGAAGCACGAGGAAATAATGAGCATTTGCTACAGACGCGTTATTTATATACAAATCTTTTAGATATCGTAGGCTTCGGTCACAAGAATATGGTTCTTTATCTTAATATTACTAGGCGAGCATTACTTTTTGTATGACATATGTTTTAATACTTTTATAATCGATCCATAGTATGTGAATCTTTGAATTGTCTCATTTTCAGCTCACAATAATCATGCAGTTATTTCTCAAGATTTCGGCCTCTCAAATACAATGCAATATACATTTGAATGGTTAAATACTAAACCTTTCTACTATGACATTTACAATATATTGTACCGATTTGCTCTCTTCAGTACGAAGAAACAAAAAATAAAACAATCGAATCTCTCTTGATGTGCACAAGCAATACGAGGAACGTTATATTTTTACCAATTATGATGTATGATTTGACAGTCGCGAACAAATCCAGTTTAGAGTATGTAGGGCCAAACGAACCTACCCTTACTTAGCCTAATGGAATATACAGATCGTTAAATTAACGAATCAGGGTAAAAACAAGTAGGTTATACTTAAGGAGATGCACTCAAAGGAGACGGAAAATATTTTCTAACCTATCCAGAACATCATCAATTTATTTTATAGGTATTTTATGTGAGGAACATTACAAATCGGTAGCTCAGGAGTGAAGCGAGCAAGGCAAATAAGTCCTTCGGCTGTGAAAGTATTGAATGGATTTCACCTACTTAAGTAAGTCAAAAGTGGTAGAAAGGAAGTATAATTCAAACTTCCAGTACGAGGGTCCTTCAGTCGATATATTATCCCTTTGTGTGCTTTTCGTTCAATTTTTACTTCCGATTCTGTAGGTTACGTTACTTAAAGTGAAATTGGATACGGATATGACAATTTGTCGTTTTTCATACGCTAAACTGTATATGCTTTGCAAATAGGGTTGAAAGAACTAGAATTCATAATTTATCGTCAAACCGATAGAAAGGGTTACGATAACTGATTCCGTGGATCCATTACTGATGCCAGAAAGAACTGCTCGTGGAAAAAAATCACAACTTTTACGCAATGAAAGTAACAATTTCTAAATGGTATAGGATGAACTAGCTTTGTCATCAAATATAATTGTATTTGAGTATGTTTCACTTATGTTGATGACAAAAGTGATTTTTATATCAATATAACGATAAAGGAGACAAGATTATGGACTAAAACAATTAGCAGGCATAAACATAATGGTTGCAGCAAACAGTAAGAAAGTAGATAGTATCGTCACCTTGGAACCAAAAGGTACTTTGTCCACTTTTGGGGAAAATGGAGTTAACACTGCACCTTGCATTGAAGGGCATCGACCCGAAAAATAATATCTCAGAAAACAACATCCAAGTGGCTATAAATGTAAGAAATGAAATTAATTTATACAGACTTTAAATGGAACTTCAAACTTTAAAACTGTTTTTTCTCAAAAGTAATAAAAGTAAACATAAAAGTATCCAAGGTGACGATATGAAAAATGACCTAATTGAGAAGCGATATATTTCTTTGTTATCTATGGACACTTATTAATGAAAGCTTGGTATAAGGGATGGTTTTGTCAAATTCCTGTAAAATAGAAAGAAAGAAAAATGATCACTGCAAAAACTTCCAAACTTCAAACTCTTTATATGATTAGTAAATAAAGGTAAGCTATTGACATTCGAGGACGGTGGCATGCAGTATAAACTATTGTGCGTCAGTGCGTTTTTGAAATATTGGTGAAGTGGAAAAGTAAATACAAAGCGGGAAGTGACTATGTGTTTACAAAGAGGAATATGTAGTTGAGGGATTTCGCAAGTTGTTGGCAAGGGACACCACCACAAAAATAATCATCTCGCCTAATGCTTCAAGTACCATTGTACCTATTATTGATGATAGTAACAGTGCTCTGCAAGACAAGAATTGTAAAGTTAATGATGAGATCAATCTGCTTACAGATGCAGATCTGAACCAGAAAGTGGGCTTGGCTCTATTACGTATAAAATAAAACTGAAGGAATCTAGTGACGTACGTGATGCAGAATTACATCTTCTTAAAGCTATTAAGCATAATAATTTGGATGAAAGGCCTAAATACAAGGTCAATAGATTTTAATTTTCCTATCAACCATGCTGGGATATGGATTACAGTTCTAAACAGCACTGATAATAGAAATCTTGGAGGCTATAACTCTATATGTATAAGGATCAAATCAACAACATAATTACATTTAGTAGAACCAAATCGCTAGGACGAAAAGCAGTAAATATCATGTTCAGATCAAGAGAATGCAAATATGTAAAACAAAGGTTCGTGAAAAAATTAAAATGAAAGTATTAATTCCAAAGATGTTGATTTACATATATGCAGTAATATACAATATACCCACTAACATCTCAATCCAAGAAATAGAATAGAACGTAGAATGTAGATATGCAATCATTAATATACAAAGATTGAATGAAGATTCCACGTGAAACTAATGAATCCACAATGGTTGATACTAAACTCATAGAAGTTACAATAGAGTCACAGAATCTACCAGAATACATTAATGTGTACAGAGAAAGATTTAAGGTACAACCCAAAATTCGGAAAGTTCGACAATGTCAGCGGTTCAATGGGTATAGACATATTAGTATACAATGCAAGGGAGAACATAAATGTGGAGATTGTGCGAAAAATTCATCAAGGTCCTTGCACTTCTGAAAGAACTTTTTTACACTGCCAATCAAATAAACATATAGCAGGTAGTCCCTAGTGCAAGGAATATATTCAACAAAATATAAATACAATCATGACCACAAGAAAATAATATATAAAGAAGCAAGGCAGATAGCAATAAATGAAGAAAATAGTGTGAAAAGAATTAAATCCATGTGCTTACAAAAAGTAGAACAAAATTCTGAATTTCAGTGAGTACCAAAACATCCAAATGAAAGGAGATCTTTACAAAAGAAAACAGATACTAGTGTACACAATGTAGAACAAACAGTGATAAGTTGATGTCACAGAGCAAGGTGCAAGGAAGTAATATGAAATCACAGGAAAAGAAACTTGAAGTTTGAAGGAAACAACCAGCAATTAAACCTAAAGTTAAAAACCGTAATAGTGAACAGACAACAATACTAACTCAAAGCAGTAGTAAAGACTCGGAAGATGAAATGCACTGTACTTATGAAGACAAACATGATCTGAAGTCAAAAGCGAAACAGAAAACGGAATTCAGAAACCTAAATATAAAACCCAATCCATTGACAAACGCCAGTAGTGTAAATGGTGAAGAACGCGAAGAATTAATGTCACAATTAATAAACATACTTTCTATTTAATAGACATTTTAAGAGAAAATCCAAATTACCTAATCAAATTAAATTAGGTCTACTTAACAATACGAAACAGCTCATGGAAACTTGAACAGAAGCTATAATAATATAACAAATAAATGAATGCACATAACATCAATACAACTAACATTTTGTTCAACAGGACAGTGCAAGGTATTCATTATACAGTTATAGTTTAAAACACACACTCCATGGAAAATTATATGTTTAAATCAACGGAGCTAACCAAACAGGTTCTGATCAATGAAGAAAAAAAGGAAGAAGAATGGTACAAGGGATTGAATTGTTCGTCAGCTGTAGAACGGTCGGCGACAATTACACCTCCCAGTTACCATTATCCAGAAAATAACAAAAGGTGAGACACTAACGAGAAGTTAATAAATGTATTAATGAATGTTATTTGTTCATTGTGAACTAAGTTTTGTTAAATGGAATAAAGAAATTCTTCAATTAGTAAATATATATTGCAAAGTATTTTTGAGGAAATATCTAGAAGATAATGCTTAGATTGTGACGTAAAAGCAAGCTCTACTGATTTTAATGTTTCGTTGTGCGTTTGTATTCTTATAGAAAATGCACAATTAGACTTCGTGTTACGAACGCGCATAAGTAAGTTCAATAGAAGAAATAAAACACGTAACAAGTTCATCGATTCATATCACTAAAACTCGAGTCTGTTCGATATCGTCAATAACAATCACATTTGTCGAAGAATGTTGACTGTGATATTGCTTATGCCTTGTTTTTTATTTGTGGTATTTGTATTGTTCTTGAATTTCGAACTGCTTGAAAACGTTACTAGTTTGAAGCGTTAACATTTTACATGTATTACAACAGCAGTTAATAGTATGACAGAGATTATATAACCTATTAGCCAGATATTTTATATATCTCGGAAATGTAAGAATTTATGGTTCCATTAAAACTCGATCACTTGGTATACGCGAATTGAGATAAGCAAGTTCGGTTTAGCTAGATCAATTATTGGAGAAAATTCTTATAGCAGAAAATTCTGGAAATACATAGTAATACCGTACTAAATTTTATCACAAATTTACTAAGAAAGAATTGAGCGAATAGGTAGCCATCCTTGTACAGTTTTGGAGCCGCAGTAGCAAGTATTTTCCATATTTTCGTTATCTTTAATGAAGAAAAGTAGTACATCATAGACTAAGGCATGTCTTCTATAGTCCAGCCATTATAGGTTTAAACTCGAAAAAAAAATAGGAAATGTTTGAAACTTTCAAAATTACCTCAATCTTGCATCCTGCAACATATTGAAAAGGTTCGCGACCATCCGACGCTTGCGTCATCCGATATAGCCATTGGAAACAAATTGGTCGCTTTATCCAGGGTTTAGTTTTGTTTTAGCTGATTTATCTTGTTAAAGCAAACTCACGAAAACATACAATTTTCAAATACGATCTTCTGTGAATTGCCTTGCAGGTTAATTGCGAAAGTCACTAGTAGACTAATTTGATAAATGGTTATGTCTTCATATCTTATACCTTTACTGAATGTTTTGGAATGTCCATGAATTTACAGTAATATTTTTTAAAAAATCAATATTGAAACTCGTTTTTCATTTATAGTATAAAATAATGCCAGTGAAAAATGAAATAAAAATAGCAATAACATAGAATCACTTCTACTGTAAAGTATAAATATTTAAGAAGTACAATCTCTCTCTCCTTTTACGCACTAGCCTTTATCGTAACTGCACTAATCTATTCGGCTGTTTCCACAAGAATTGCCTCTACATTTACTGCACATATCAATGCAAAGTAGCCTAACAAGGCAACAAGTGCATTTCGAATATAGAAAAGTCCTGTACGAGCAGGCAATAAGATTCAAAAGAAATTCTGGTACCACTTTGTCCTGAGTAAAGATGGAGTACAGTTTACAATAATTTTTTGTCAAACCCTCAGACTGCATACAGAAACAAAACACTTTAAAAGTTGTGTTGCAGCTGTCTAATATCATACACTTCTTCTGCCTTGCCGCTCCTAGATTTATGCAGAGTCAAATTTATATTGCAAGGGAAGGACGAATGCAAGAAGAACTACAATGTCAGTTTGTGGAGTGACTGCTACGCTGTTTTTGTTTTCAGCTGTGCATTTCTGGATGGCCGTGGAAGCAATTAATCGATCAACATCAGAATCGGCAATAAGAATCTCAACACCTAATGTCACCAAATGATGAAAACCTAAAATTAACCTCTGTTCACTTGCTTGGAATGAGAAACCATGTGAGTAGTGGTTACTACTGTATTGTCATTAAACATTACTTTTGCACTAACTGAACGAATATCCCGACATCTATCTTCATCTTTGATACTTTATCTCTTGCACTTATTAAATACAATGGTTATCTCATCCCCATAGTGTGCTTGAATGTAATCTGATACAGATCTCTATACACCACTCCGCGAGGTCAAACAACTATGTACAGAAAGAACCCGTCATCAATTACAGTATTTTCATATATAACACCAGGTACACTGCAAGTGAGTGATCATTTAGAATTGGAAGAAGACTTGCTTTGTTGAATTTCCTCATTAACCCATCGCAAAATAGGCATTGTGGGTAGACAGCAAGATATCATCCGATCGTGACACATAACCTTCTCGTTATTTATGTTTACGGACCTATTCTCGAAATATAGTGAGTTCACTTTCTGCTTATCCTAAAGTTTTAACGTGAAGCTATTATTGCTTCTCGAGGTTGGTATTGCTTGGACTGCCAAGGCAACTGCAGAGTCACAATTGACATCTGCATATTGTTTTCTTTCTTTCTTTCTTTCTTTAAGGTAAATAGATCCGTTTAGTAAATTAAAGCTGGAATGAGATTGTAAATACAAATGGACTGAGAGTAGTTTCATTTTTTATCATAACTGTGCTTCCTAAGCTTACAAATTAGGTTGTGCCTTAAAACAATTAAAATATGAAATAAGTAAAGGTTACTAAAAATACAAATTGATTCACTTCTCATTTAGGAAAATATCATCTAACTCTTGGGTTTAGTTTTTGTGGTAAACATTTCTTTACTATGAAATACATAACGAATTTCTTAATGTTCTTATCTTTACCAAAAATTGGCTTATATCGAAGTGAGATTTCACACAAAACCGCAGGTTTTTTATCTCCATGAATTTTTTATTTGCACCAACTAATAGTGCAAGTATATACTCACGCAAGTTTGTATATTGATTCGTTTGCTATAGGATAGGAAAAAGAAGAACATCTTACTTGAACATATCGAGTCGTCCAGTGTTATAATTCCTTTGCAAAACGGTTCTTAGTCCTCCAACATTAATAATACCTTTCACCATCACTGCTGTTATGCTTCCATACATAAGAAGAGATTGAACTACATCTGTCCACACTACTGCTTTGAATCCACCCTAAACATAAACAAAGAAAAAGGGGGAAATAGTGCTAGCTTAAATGAAGAAGTACTTTATTTCATCAATAGTAACATGAATTTGTTTAACTTAACCATGCATGAAAAGTTATCTGTTATCTCATTAAGGATATTATTCAGCAAAACTGTCTAGAAATATAGATGCAAAGTGGGACATCTTTATAAGATTATTAATAACTAGCACATTAGTTCACCATTGATAAGGCAGTTCTGGATTGCTAAGTGGAGAATGCAATTCGACGAAAAGGTACTTTACCAAACAATTACCTGACTGAAAAATATATGTTTCTCTACCTAAATTTTGGAACCAAAGCGTTACCAAAAAGTTTCAAACGTCGGCTCGTGAGCTGAGCTCTCCATCAGTTCACCTAGCATTCATTTGGCCGAAGTAGTACTTGACCCAAAATTGTTTCCTATAATCGCATCGCAGAAGTGACACTTAATGAAAAAAAAATAACCAACTAGTTCACTGAAAATTTGAATCGTTCACCCTCAATGAGCACACAAATAATTTTAGGTTTCAGCACCGAGTGTGGCTACAAGCTATGTTATATTTCTGCTCTGTCCTCCTGTCTATCTGTCGAC
>JAGDQP010034674.1:0-15705 GCA_022664845.1 Lepisma saccharinum | reverse complement strand
TTAGCGGCTCTAGTACTAATTTTGAACCTTGGGAGTAGTTTCCTTAGAGGCTCTAGTACTAATTTTGGGCTCAGTAATTATCCTTGAGGGTACGCCGATTCCGTTTCTAATTTAACAGGTGTCTCTGTTAGTTATCTTACAGTGAGTGAAGAAGTAAATAATAATAATCAGTAATTGTTATCTATATGTTTGTAACTTGTGACTTCCTCAGATTTCTGTTATGTTGAAATTCTGAACAATAAAGGCCAGTGACCCCATCAGGGATTCGAACCAAGAATTAAATCTTCTATTCACACTTGTGAATCAATGCTTCATATCTCTCATGACTGTATATTATTTGAATTCGGACCTCCCCCTCTTCATTGTATGAAACAAGAATATGCAAGCTGGTTACAACAATTGGATTGAAAGTCTTAATAATATGCTACTGATTGTAGAAGCTATGGTGAAAGTAATAGTAATAAAGTTAGGAAGCGCGGGGTCAAAATACAACATATAATATGGTGTGAACGCTATGCGTCAAACCAACTTCTTTTAATGGCAGTTAGTGTTCAGATAACTTTCATAAGCCTATGGAAATGTAGGTCATTGGAAGATGAAAGTTAAGTGGAAAAGTTAAATGCAAATAGCGATACAAGTACCGGTATACTCTTACAATGAATTAGATATAAGTTTATATTTTCAACGTACAAATGTTCTCAAGGTTAGTGTAAAGTAACGATCTCTAACGTCAGGTGGCAGGCATGTCTCTAATGTATTTTTACAGTTTCACGAAATTACACTGCCGCTTCTACAAATTCAAGCCTAGAGAGTTCAAACTTTCACAGAAGAAAGTTTATAACCATTTCAAGAGTTCTATCCGTGCCGATTTTTAATTTTCTTTTCTATTCATTGTTGAAATCGACTGATTGTTGTTGTAAATAACCAAACCCATAAGAATGGAACTCTTTGAACAATGAATGTGTACGTGTGTGGGTGTTCACTCAATCTACAGGGAGGTAGATGGAAGAATGTGAGAAATTAATAATTGCATTTAGCGGTAAAACAGAGCAAATAAATAGCGAAACGCATCCGTTCAGTTCAAGCATCTATGGTTCAACTAAATCTGGAATAAGGATGGTAAAGTGCCCAATGTGACGCGGCATTGCCTAAAAATGAGGTAATATCTCGACAAATAATCATATATGAAGTCATGATCTGAGCAAAAATTTGTGATTGAGAGGAAGTAATTGCCACAGGGCGCGGTTTTCCTATCTGTGAATTTCGTTGTCAAGGAACAAACGTTGAGCTACAACTTACAAGCATTATCTTCAATTATAAACTTTGCCCAAATAGGACATACTGTACATGTATTTCGTAAAACGTGATAATTTCAGCCGGAGATCGAACCTGGATCCCTTCCACACAGGACAGAATATCTCAAGGATATCCCGTTTAGATCTCCAACATGCACAAGAAGAATACTCGGGAACAAATTAGGATAAGCTTCTGAAGAGAAAAACAGGAATATCTCTAGAATATTCTAAGGACATCCCGAAAGGATAAGACATGCTTTCATTTTGTTAATATCGAAATTAAATTTTTTAATATAACTGAAGAACTCAACAAAGAACCTTCCATTTTTCCTTATTTATTGTTATAAATTATTATCAGTAAATATAGGACAATGAACGTAAGTCCAATATCTTACAATATTCGCAGAATAAACCTGGAATATTCCTAGAATATGTGCTCATCCAGGACATATTCTTCACCTTGGCCGGATCGTTATACTATCCAAAATAATAGAGACCACTTACGTAGCGGAAATACTATATAATCCAGTACTCTGAAATGGAGATTTAATATTTCCTACAAAGAAACTAATACGCGCCATTTGATATACGCGTGCTTCGCTTGCGATTTGGTTGCGTAGCGAATAGAAACATGTGTTTCAAGTATTCCTCCTATATTCGTTATTCAGACACGTCGCAAGCAAACCACGCAACTAGTGCATACATGAAAAGGCGGCCTTACGCTTTTTGGTCTAATTTCAATAATATATATATATATATAACAAACAAATAAATACATTTATCCATACATGGAAACAATTTACTTTTGGTACTAAATTATATTGGTTAAATTCCGATCAATGAAAACAAATTGGAAAGTGGAAATAGGAAGTGTTAACAACCAATCTCTCATGCGAAAAAAAAAAAACAAAAAAAACCGAGATTCTTACAAATTAAAAGCAGAAATTAAACATTTCGCGAAACTTGTTTTCTTTCGATTTCTCCTTCCATTTACTATATCAACGTGGTGTGACAAATAAAAAAAAAAAGATCATGTCCTTATTTTGTAGTAAAGATCATGTTATTTTGTACTAAAAAAAATCCTTGTTCACTTACTCACACTTACTCGTATATAGGCCTATATATATATAAACACACACACAATTACAATTACGGACTGAACAAATGTATAAAGTTAAACAAGAATGAGAAAATAAAGAAAAAGAAGTGTGTGTAAAAAGGCACGAAAGTTGCAATAAAAACTAGTCAAGGGGTCAACAGGTGTCTCTGTAGTCATGTTAACGTAGTGTGAACTCATGATGCGTGACAAAATGGCGTCACGCAACGAAAACAAGAAGACAAGCCTACCTTCCTCATCACGGGAGATCTTGAGACTAGGCAGCTTTAAAAGAAAGAAAAAAAAACAAAAGATAGAGAGAAAAGAATTGGGAAATGAATGTTAAGAATGGAGAAGAGACATTTGTAGTTTAATCCGAAGAAAGAGGGAACGAGTTAACTTGCCTTCCCCCGCCCCACGTCAACTTTTATGGTATGGCCTTCTATATTTCGTGCTATATGGAATTGATTTCAGATTTATCATTATTTGGGAATGAGATATAATATTTCTAGGTTTACATAAGATTGCCAAATGTCCTCTTGTACAAGCTTTCTTTAATGGTGTCCTCCCTTTAATATTAATTAATTCATTTATTAAACAAAATCCTAGAATATTCAGCTTTAGATTGGAATATTAAACAATAGAATTGATGACAAGTATTTAAAATTAGAAATAATTAGAAACACAGCTAATAAAACTTTAGTAAGATGTCCAAACATAACTTGTTTCAGAAAATTAGATCAGAATAATTCAGATTTTATTAAACCGAAAATGGATGAACAACGTTACATGTTTGCTCTCGCGTCTACCTTTAGATACTAATCGAGCACTGCGGTATCTTTTAGTATAGTTTAATGGCCTAAAATTGGTAATCATATACTTTTTAAAAGAAACTGAATCTGTAGACAATTTGTATAGTATGTGCAAAGACCATATGCTGTGTTGTCAAGAGCATGTGGCATTCCTCTCCTCAAGAAAATGAATTTAAAAAAAGTACCCGTGAAAATTTAATTTACATTGTTATTATTATTATTATTATTATTATTATTTTAGCAATAATATATACATTTTGTGATGTGATTTAATTTCTTGGCTTGCTGCTTAAGAAGAATCGGAACCAGAAACAATTTAAAATCTCATGACAAGTTTATACAAAGTAAAAGTGGGAAAAAATCGTGGAATTGAGTGCTATAAGAGGAAAATTGTGGTGCTGTGTGCTATAAGAGGAAATATGTGATGCTGAGTGCTATAAGAGGAAATTCGTGGAATTGAGTTCTATCAGAGGAAATGTGTAGTATTGAGTGTTATAAGAGGAAACTCGTGGAATTGAGTACTATAAGAGGAAATTCGTGGTATTGAATGTTATAAGAAGAAATTTGTGGTTTTGAGGGTTTGTCTATTAACAAGGAGAGTTATCTATTTATTTATTAGTGCCAATTGTTCCTCACTAATTCATTGCATATCTGATTTTAATGAATGAAAGTCGACTTGCATTTGTACCACACTACACTATACTCTAAATATTTCGTTCGTTAACTAATAACTATTTCATCAACTAGTTGTTTGAGATGCAGTCAATCGTTTTAGATACATAATCACCAAATAGCCTTCTTGAGTATAACACATATCCAGTGCTGAAGTTGGACCGGAACGACGTTCCGGCATAAATTCACGAAGGTAAGGGTTTTCGAAATATATTTCGAGATAATAAGTTCAATCTGAACTGGGAGTAGCATCATGCTCTTTTATTCTTATAATAACAATTTATATTGATTGTTTTATTTTTAATATTAATTAACCACTATAGTTATCATTCTTAATTATGTACTTTGCTATTGGTTATGCGTGTTTTCGGCTAAAATATTTTTTTTCAACTTCAGCACTGCACATACCTATACATATTCTGTCCTTATTGCTTCTCATTATTGAATTTAAATTCAGGTACATTTACTGCTTTCTATGTAAGCATAGTAAAACGCTGGAAATTAATAACAGTGAGCGACTTCATTGTGTCTCAGAGAATATATTTCAAGGAGTGCCATCTATGTAACAAATGTCTAATTAGTTCTCCTTCGTGGCTTGAACAAGCTTCTCAAATTGGTCACAAGATGTCTCTTATCGCAGTATTTGATATCGAAGGTTACCGATAAAAACAAGCTTTCTGATTAGTTCAGCTAGTCACGTGATTTAGTTGAACGACAAGTCGTTGGACGAATTACAATTTTGTGACAATATGACAATTTTGTGTCGCATATATTTCAGGTTATATATAAAAGATTGCCTCGAACTTTTTTTTTAGTCGTCAATGAGTTATATCCTTTGGGTTTCTGGACTCCTCAAATATAAATTATAAACCTGCAAAATACCGAATTTGTTTGAAACTATAATAAGTTCCCTGTTTATGAATGTTCTTCAAAACGTCAAAATGGTTTTGAAATCCATGTCTAATTTTAATTATTTTGTTTTTGTTGATGTCATAACATCGTTTTAAAAGTTCTAGGTTAATCCCGCTACAAAAATTCTGAATTAACTTTTCATAATTCTAAAGAAACCATTTGAGATTGCTCATACACTCATATCTTGTTACCATGGTTGCCAAGCATGACATATATCCGGCACTTTGCACTCTAATCTGACTCCATGCGTAATTTGATTAAACCATACAGAGTGTGAGAAAGTACTGCTTGCTGGATTGACTTTCTTTTAAACGTTTAAGTTTTAACAAAAAAAAATAAGTAGTTAGTCCGGCATTTTCAGGTAAAACTTTCACGCTGTAATCAATTATTCTATTTCCTGAAGACTCAGTATGATTTGATCCGAAACGTCGAAATAATAGTGATAAAAAAATCTATCAGTACATTCTAAATATAGAAAACCAGTATTATTAAAGGTAAGGTAAACCAAATCACATTAAACACAGTAGTGATGTTTTAAACACGATCTAAATAACATGTTTATATTCTGAGAATTATAATTCTGACTGATATTCTATTGATATTTATAAACATAATACTCTTTTATTTTTTCCAGGTGAGTGTATACAGGGAGGAGTACGGAATGTTAGTGTTTGAAGATTGCGTGAGTATTGTAGGTTTGTCCCTATCTTTTAAATTAATAATTACCTGTCTTGGGTACAAACACATCCTGGATTGCGTTTATTATATATCTATGGATTTATACATATAGGTATGATGCAAGTTATTTTTTTTCAAAAGAGGGAAACAGATGGCATTCAAATGATAATTAACGTATTGTTTGTATGTTATGTATGCAAATTAAGGACAGATCAACGGAGGAGGGCCGGCCGGAGGGTGTTTGGGGGGCGTAATTCTGTTCTCTAGCGATTACATCCAACCCACTTTCCGGGGAAACGATTCGATTAATTGATAATGATTTTGAGTGGAGATTGAAATGATTGAAATAACGAAATTAGCGTTGAGATTGTTCAATTTATAGAGGGGATTAAATTCTTCCATACAATTTCACAATAAGCAAGTTTTAATTGGATTTCCCCCTGCTCTTATTTTGTCCTCTCACCTCTCTCCTCCCCCTGCTTGTTATTTTCCATCTACATCATTCCTATAACCACTTCTCCTCTCGCACGCCCCTTGATTGTTTTTTGTTTTGTTTTTTTAAACAAAAAATATATAATGATTAGAGAATTATTGTCGTTTCTGTATTTGCCTGGTGCGTATTTGTCCGGAAAATAATCGACGCGAAAAGCTGCGTATTTTCTCGTTCTGTTGTTGTGTTAAATCAATTTATTTAAAGCTTCCAAAAACACTTATACCCACTCACACATTAAAACGCTGATGTAGTTTAATATAGCCTCAGGCGTACAGTTTTAATTTTAATTCCAGTTGAAATCACCACGCTAATTGCTTTGAATATTAATGTACTCTGAATTCGAAACGATTTTCTCATTTATTTTGTTGTTTTATTCTTCAACTATAAGCTCATGCAACAATGCCATTATTGTTGCTACATTCTCTCACGTCATTATTTAAAAGGAATATTAAGCGCTAACTACATTTTCTAGATCATAGAAAAACCCGACCACAGAATATTTAATATTTCGACCCTGATTTTGTAAAGAAAATTTTGATGATGGTGGTGGGTGTTTTACCGCGGAAGGTTCCCTCAACATGGTGAATCGAAACTGATTTACCATTGACTTCCATGAAATGAACTCCCTTTATTGTAAGACGGCGATCGTTACAACTGACCCACCGCGCGCACACATTTTTTTTCATAACTTTAATGCCCATTTTGTTTTAAATTTACAGTACCACGCAACGTAAATATTTAGAATGTGTGTAAAAATACAGTTTCACACACACACAGACGCGTTTTGTGACATTTTAGATTTACTCTTTGACGAACTCTCGAGTTAATTTGGACGTGATTTATCACTGCTACAGAAACCAAGGGGGGGAAAAAGTGTGGAGTTTTTCCGTACATAAGCTGCACATTTTTCTTTTCACAAAGTCCTTACAAACACCCTTTGTCAAGTCATGTAAAGGAACGAAAAGCATTCTCGAGTTATTGTCGCGTTTACCACAAGTTTTTCTCTTATACTCGGGGAACTTTCTAGAAGAATTTGTGAGGTATGCTTTCCTAGACAAAAATTAATTCTAGTGCTTTTCACATTAAATATATAAATAAATTAAATCATGTTTCAAATGTTTACTCTAGGAATACCTTGTGTCATCTACTACTATTAGTTAAAAATAGACTCTTCTGACTGAAGTTACCATATATATGAGGAGCAAGGGCGGATTTAGGAGAGAGACTCTGAGGGAGTAATTACTTTTTAAGCTATCGTTTAGAAAGAAATATTTACCAAGTACTTCTGAAATGACTGGGGGGACAATGCCCCCCATAAATTCGCCCCTTGAGAAGTCCAGAAACGAAGGGATACAAGTGACATTAACGAATTAAAAAAGTTTGAGATAATCTTTTATGCATAACCTGAAATATATGTGAAACAAAATTGTCATATTTTCTACAAAGATGTTTATGTATTTCGGGTTATATACGAAAGATTACCCCGATTTTTTTTTTTCTATTCGTCAATGTTGTTTGTATTTCTTAGCTATACTGGAGACGACATTTACTAGCACATTCATATGTCATGAATTTGTTGTTTTTCATACTGTGCGAAAGTTAGCGTTATAGTTTCTTTGACATCAAATATACATTCAGCACATCAAAACAAGTTTTTGAGGTTGAAAAATTAACAACAAGTCTAATTAGGTCGGTTGACAACGTGAACTAAAAATACTTAAAAAGTTACTGCGATAACTTGATATAATTAGATGAGAATATCAAATAAATACTTCAATGGAAAGTTGATGTTATAATCAGGGTTTCTTTTGCATTTATTATATGGCCTAAATCATGATAACACGTAAAATTGTATCTCGTAATTTATTTATGGCAGACTTCATACCCCCTACGAAATGACCGGTACCTATTCTAATTTCTCAGCTAAAGTAAACAATGTCAAAATCTCTATATTTAATACACATTCCTAAGTATTATTGGCCCGCTTTCCAAAATTTCCTTGTTGCATCTTTAAAAATACGATAACACACGCACATGTAGATACTGAGGCCTCAACAGCTTATTCCTTTTTGTCACTCAATTTTACAGTAACTACATTCAAGGTTACTCGATGTCCTTCTTTTGGAGGACATGGCCTCTTTTTTCATTTTGTCCTCCCTCCTTTTCTAAATATCTTGAAATGTCCTCCATTCTCTAGTGACCAGGTTAAAAGTTCCGAAATTTACATATTCGTACTTCTGTGATACAAATTCTTAATTTTAATAAAACGTTCGTTACCGACATATCAAGCAAATGGTTTATTCTTTGGTAACCACTTTCTATTTTCATTATATTTTGTGTAACTTGCCCTGCAAAAATTCGAAATTTGAAAGAAATTCTTCTGTTCTGTCAGTGTTTCTTTATCGGATTTTAAATGAAAGGTACCCGTGCATAGTTGTCTATCAATCTTATCTTAATTGTCCTTCATTACAAGAAAAAATCCGCAATTGTCCTCAATTTTTAACTTTATTGTTCTCTACTTATAAAAAAATGATCTGGTAACCCTGCTTCATGTTGACTTTTTTTTACTCACATAATTCTCCCCGTTTTGATTTTAATTCTATAGGTCTACTATTAACGGTTCTCAGCTGCGAATCAAGACAGCCTTGTATTTCCTTGTAGATATGCAACCAAACTTGCTTGAGCGTAAGAAGAGTTGTCTATATAGTGTCATCTTTTGTGAATTCTTCAAATGATAAAAGTGTTATTTCAAGTTATATCAGAGTTTGACAATCATTTATATTTTCAAAATAAATGTAATATATAGTTACATATGTTCCTAAATGTAAATTTCAGAGTTGAGAGAAAGAAAAAAAAAATAATCGTGTTAGTTATTTTGTTAAAATTGCAAATATGACATTTGACGTATGGTCATAGTGTCAAAACTTGAGATAGAAGTTTGTTTTACCATTTAGTGAATTAAATTTAAGTTAAATTTAAACAAGAATAAGACTTATTGTTTTAAGTGTAAAAATAGGATAAATCAATAATCTTTTCACATAGTTAAATATTCTGTGCAGTGTTGGATTCAGCTATTTGGGAGCCCCGCACTATTGACTCTCTGAAAACTCTCTCACATATCCCCCGTAGTCGTAAAAGTAACTGATTTTTCTTTGGCAGGGCCCCTAAACGAGTGGAGAACCCTAAGCTGCAGGCCCCCTTAATCCGGCTCTGATTCTCTGTCCTTTTAATAGTTCTCAGTTGTTGTTGAAAGTTACGTATTTTTTCTGTTTGTTAATAACTTACTGTAGAGAAAAATAGTTTAGCAGTTTTAAAACTACAATTATATAATTAGGCCTATCTGTAAAAGATATGGGGGTAGTTTCCCCCTCAGTGTTAACAGAAAAATAAACATATATTCAGTGAAATAGGTGATTAAACGATTAGAATTTTTTCTTTGGTGCTCATTTGGCAAGACATACGTGTGGAAAAATACGTTCATTTAACGAAAAGAACTCAATTTCAGAGTATATGCAATCCTATTCAAAAAGAAGTAAATAATTACATTGTAGTTAATTTTTTTAAGGTAGTGTTTCACTATTGTTTATTTTCAACACCTAATGGATAAACTAAACATAGAAATGCTGCTTTTTTTTTCTCTCTCAATGATAGTTGAATGCCAAATTGTTTAAAAGTCACACACGACGTGCTGATAACAAATAGCTGTGGTGAAATTTATATGAGTACAAACAGTGTGAGGGAGGGAAAAAACCTTGTTGGAATCTTGCAACAAAGAAAAATAAAAACAAAACAAATGAACATGGGACGAACAATCTAGTACATCTCTCTCTCTCTTTCTCTCTCGCAAGATCTCAGACCTTGGCTGGAAGAAAATAAAAAGGGGGCTGGATCTGAGGTAGGAGGAGGGGCTAGTGTCAGGTAGTAGCCAATGAGAAAGAGCGTCGGTCGTCATAACCCATAACGGGCTGGAGGCATATTGATGTTACAGGAGAAGAGAGGGGACACAACTCCACCTTGGCAATGCCTTCATAGGTCCAGAGTAGTATATTATTTTTGATCGCCTCACCAGCGCGTATCGTACACACACATACAACTCATTCCATCACACACACGTACAAAGATCGAGGTTTTCTATATGGCGCGCTCATGCATGCATGCATCTTATACAAAAGGAAAAAAAAGTGCAGCTTTATTTTCAGTCGGATGCCAAGAGGCTGTTCCATATCGTGAAAGTATGCGCGTGTTCTAGTATTTTGTCCATTTATCATTCCATTTGATCACGTGATGAGTGTAATATCAAAGTTCATCTTTGTTTTATTCTCCAACTATGGTTTCATTCCATAGGCTTGATTCTATTATTTGTGTAATTTTCACTTTCCTGCTTTTTTTATGTTGAATCTCACTGATTCAGCTCACTATTGCGACTAATTTAGCTGATATAATTCTTGTTTCTTCGATTTACAACGGGTTATTTTGGTTTTTGTGATGTTTATATTTAGAAGTCGGTGTACCGTTCATTTTATGGTTTTCACTTTTAGGTATCTTCTTTTGTTTTCCATAATTTGAAAGAAAGATATCTCACTTTTCCCGCCGTGGCCTTACTACTATATCTAATGCCATAATTCGTTTATCAAAATAATTGTGCCCCAATAGTGGGCCAACCTTGATCGCTATTAGGGCTGCTAGGGAAGGTTCAAGTGTCAGAAAATGCATGGAAATAGGCAGTTTTTATCACTTCAAGGAGAAATGACTAACGTAGCTGTTTTTTTTTCATGTAGTAAACATTACAACATGCAAATGGTATGTTTTCCTCCAGCGATTCCGCCAGACCGCCCTGTGGGGATGTCACCATCCAAATCCTTTAGAACAGCTCCCAACTTTAATTTTTTTACGGTCAAAAATTGATATACAGTGCGAAATTCCAATCACAGCCCTCCCAATTTTGATTTTACATCCCCCCAAACTGAAATTCCTGGCGGAATCCCTGCACTTGCACTTTCATCAAATCTTCGTTAGACTTTATAACGAATCGTTAATTAACTGCGTTTGTTAACATCACAAACTCAACACCACCACATTGAATTTAACATTGGTTCTGTGTTAAAATGTTAACACAGGACCTGTGTTAATTAGTAAATTTACACAAAAGTTATAGTAGTCCTGGATCCATTTCCCTGTATTAAAATTGTGTCAAATTATTTTTCGAAGTGTATGATAATTGCGAATGATCAGGTAGTCCTTTGGAGTGATCTCTGAACTTTATTAACCATCGAACTTTATAGATATGTAGCCGTCAGAATCCAAGGAATAGACTACAAGTGAAATTAACTAATAAAAAATCGAGGTAATATTTTATATAAAACCCGAAATATGTTACACAAAATTGTCGTATTTTGTACACGTACACATTACGGTCCAAGGTTTCTTTGTACGAAATATGACAGTTTTGTGTCACATACGTATATTTCGGGTTATATAGAAAAGATAACCTTTTTAATTCGTCAATGTGGCTTGAATCCTTTCACCTCTGGACTCCTCATACAGTCATTTTTCAACTTCTATGCATGAATATTATACCGTTTCTGAGAAAAATTATTCCATCGCTTTAATTAATACAATGTTTAGATCTTTTCCTCCTAATGAACTACGTTATTTTGGAGAATTTCTTTCTAAGAGGGGTAATGAAAGTTCGACTTAAATGAAAACAAAGTGAGATTAATTTCACTATTGACTCCAGAAAACGCTGAAAAGAAAGGATAATTCTTGGTTCGCAATATCCGCTCATCTATCCACCATTCTGCAGTAACCGTAGGTTAATGTTCAAACTCATATAGGTCTGATCATCTCTACAAGCACAAACTCACAAAATGAATGCAGAAATTTCCATAGAAAGAGCTATAGGGTCTACCTGAAAACACAATAATCAGCTTCTGCTTTTGGTTGGAATGTAGGTTACGTTTGTTTTCTCTCTTTTTCTATATATATACGTCCGGTTTCGCGATAAAAAAAATGCTTTATGAAGTGTCCTTTTCATCATTGACAAAGTCCAAGAAAGATTGTCGACCCGCAAGGACTGTCGTCTTGCCACGAACAAGAGAATTTTCCACCCCCTGTGAGGAAAAAGAGAAAGACAAGTCTATGGGGTTTGTTTGTACTAAAGAAAATCTACGGATCGGAAGGTCATCATAAAAAAACCTAAGGAAAAAAAAAGAAGAGCTAATTTACTGGCAAAAGTAATTACAAAATGAGCATTCCCATAAAATGTCAAATGAATAATTTGTTTACTAATTATATACTCTAATGTGAATTTGAACCTCGGCCTGAGTCTTAGATGTCAGAAGGCCACAAAATAAATTCAAATTCAAACTCCTCCCCAATAAAAAAAAAATGAACAATCTTTGAACAAAAATATTTTAGGGCCTTCCCGATTTTCTGCGATGAAATTGTTTAGAAATTCAAGTAGCTATTCGGAATACATCGTACAATATTTGGTAAACTGGCATTTTGTGTGCTAAATCGTAACGTGAATCGTTTATCCGTTGCTAAGGTATTACCTCACAAGCCTAGTCTACACTAAAATTTGACAGAGGAACAGGTGGTCCTTATTTAAAGTGAAATACTGTATCTCAAAAGGGACACCAACCATTTTATTTCTATTTGTTTCATTGGCGAAAAGGAAGTTTTATGTCCTATTAGAATTAGTATGTCTTTCCAAATTGGGACCTTACTATATGTAAGTTTGGCAAAAAGATTTTGAAATCTCACCCCTTGTTGGACTTGCCTGGCTATTGAAAGTGGCCTTTTAACAATAGTATTATGCATTAATATGTGAATTGATATTGGTAAAGCCACCATGGATCAACGCAAGGTTTTGGATTTTTATCCATTAGCTTATACCTAGTTTTGCCCATGGCTGGGCCACATTAAATTTTAGCACGATCTTTGCGGGCCAGAGCGTCCTTTGACATAAATAACATACAAATCGTACGCGTCGTATAATTAATTGCAGCTTTTAAACGCTAATATCGCAAACGCAAGAAAATCCTTAACACATACAGGCAAATTATATAATGTTTGATGCCAAAATCAAAGAATTAAAATAGTTTTTTGATACATACTTACATTTTTTTAAACATAATTTTATGATATTAGTATGGTCTGCAGACTGTCTTTTCTCAGTTGAGAAAAGTTAATTTTATGTATAGATTAAGAAGAAGAAATAAAATAAAACCTTCTTTCGACATGTTTATGATAAACAAATGCAACATATGTGACGGGGCCAGATCTGGCTTGCGGGCCGTAGGTTGGACATCACTGGTTTATGCTTTGAATTAGAGCTGCATCTGATCAAAAGCACAGCAACTGCTTTGATTGCTGTTCGTTATACAAAGCATTACTTTATATCAAAAGTATACGAAAGCATTGCGAGAAACGGAAGATTTCACAATCTTTTCACAGCCTTATGTGGTAAGATCCCAATGAAACAGACAGATATAAAATCGCTGTTGTCTCTTTTCAGATAATTTTACTTTAAATAACAATCAGAATTGCTCCGTAAAATTTTAATGTAGGTTTGTGATGCAATATCTCAGGAACGGATCTAATTGATTCAGGTTAAGGTTTGGCACACAAGATACTAGGTATGTATTGCATAACAACTTGGCAAATATAATCTTTGTATGATATATTCTGTTATAAGTAATTGAATTTTCAAATAACTTTATCGACTAATTTTTGGCTATTCAGCTTTCTTATAGTTGAATTTACAAGAGTTTGGTTGGCGGGATGAAGAGGCGGGCTGTATAGCAAAACAAGAGGTCACGATGCCGCCATTTTTCTTGTCTTCTGTGTGTTATTGAAAGCAGCTACAGGATAGAAGTGCGTTCTTGATTGCGCAGTTTCTTCGCGGCCTGCAAAAGTTGTTATCTCAAACAGGACAATTACTTCCTTGACCTAACGTAGTCAGTTAATGAAGTAAAAATGAGCAACAGTGTATGTGACGTATATAGAGGACTTTCCTCTTTGTGTGCTGGAGAGCGTGACTACGGAGCATTCTTTTAAAATTAGAACTATAGTTACTTCATTCATTTCACTAGTTCATTCATTCTGGTGATGTTCTTTTCGAGTAGAAGAGTCACCGCTCGAGGCAAGAGACCAGTTTCGTTCTCCCACATATATTCTGTAAAACTCTAGATAGGTGTGTTGTCTAAAAGAAGAGAAAAAAGTCAGAGGAATTAACATAAAGTAACTTGGCTGAGAAGTTATTTTTCTTTACAGACTTTCTGGTAACCAATAGACGACTACAACATACGAAATTATACAAATAAATAGATAAATAACTGACTAAAAGCTGGAAGTTTTTGGTAATGGTCTCTTCTTCCCTCAAAGAAACTAGCCATGTCACACCAACCGAATATTCATCGCGACAGCAAAACTGACAAGACCAGAACAGGCTGGGAATAAGGAGGGACATTTTATGGCAGTCCAAAGAGGGGTGGGAACCTGACATTGAACCTATGCTTGTATGAATTTCTACGTATGTGTGTGTGTGTGTGTGTGTGTGTGTAGAAGGAAAAGAGGGACAAAAGAGATGGATAAAGGTGAAGGACGAACAAAGCCGCCATGTTGGTTCTGTCAGAAGCCCATCACCAGCGCATTGAGCCACATAAATTTACAACTAATGTCCCCGTGTCGCGCCATGTCTCCACCATATACAACGGTCATAAATTGGGATTTGCCCCAAGCACCGTTTTGCCTACGAGCCACCCACCAAAAAAAAGTTTCTTTCTTCTCTTCAAAATAACAGTCTCATAGTATCTGCTTGTAGTGAGTGTCTTCAAGTTTTTGAAAGTTTGGACTGAATCAGGTCTTCTTCAGCTATGAGCTATTATATATTCTATTATAAGGCAATAGATTATTCAATTCACCTGTCCATATATGTTTATGACGTCATCCTGTAACGCCATTATTATCTTTGTATCCATTCTTGATTTATGATCACTGATAACATGTTAAACAAAGATTCAATAGATTAAAAAAGAATCTCACATTTTGACTTTTCCCATACGTTTTTATTTTGTTTCTCAACAGACAACTGTGTTGCCAAAAAAATATAGTCAATGAGGAAATGTAAAATAAAGGAACAGTGTTAAATTATTAGAATATTTTCCCTACTACTTCATCCATCATCCCTAATTCCAAAACTACTTCCTCCTCGAACCTTATTTTGCCCACACTTTTCTGCAATCGGTCGGATTACTTTCAACAAGTCTGGTGTTCCATACTCAGTAAGGTTGAAACTGTAGGTCCTGTCTCTAGAATGTCACCCAATAGAAGGCAGTGACAAACCTCCATTGATTCACCTAGCCTATGCAGTTTCGTGTCATAGCCTGTCTCAGGAAAGAACACCACCCTCCAGCAGCTTGTGTCCTACAAGCATAAACCTCCGTGACTGTGATACGAAATAAATAAGCAAATATTTCCCCAGTTTCTTTCTATGTACTTCATAGCCTTCCTTCATTTCTATTTTACACTTACTTATTTACTCTATGACTTACGGAACTCGCAAGTTCATCGCCGCAGTAACAAACGTTCGCCACAGGATTCTATCCTCAACAAGATCAAGTCAGTTTTCATCACGAACACCTGCTTCTCGAAGATCCCTTCTAATTTATCTTCCCAACGTCGTCTAGGTCTTCCTAACGGTCTCTTTCCCTCCGGTTTACCAACCACGATGGAATATAATCT
>JAGDQP010034673.1:0-19979 GCA_022664845.1 Lepisma saccharinum | reverse complement strand
TGTGCGTGTCATATCACCTGGAGCGACAGCATGACGAACTATTCCCTTTCGCTAAACTCAATTTTTCAGTCTCTATCTCCTAAATAAATAAATGTAGGTGAAATACGACCCCCACATTTGAGTTTTTGGGAACAAGGTAGCCTAAAACGATGTCACATGACCCCCTTTCCATTAAAAATTTTCTACCCAAATTCAAGATGGTCCCTCCCCGTGTATGCCTCCCGTTAGGTAGAGCCCGACCCACATTACCGATATCCAACATCCATTTGGTCTCACTTCCTTTACCCATTTTCGACTTACCCTGGTGTTTCCAGAGTTTTGCCTCACCCTGCGTTTGAAATTTACATATCGTCGTTGATTTTACAATATCACATAGCAGGCACTTTGGGTGAAAATGACTTTTCTGTGTTTCGACAGCTCCCTCGCATAGCTGTAAGGCAGCTATCCCTGAAGTAGTTCTTCGTTTCTTCGTCAGATTGTGGTGTAATATCGACAAGAGTGATGCTGCGTGTGCTGGACTTCAATTCAAATTTGGCGCGGTTTTTTCCCTTCCTCCTGTTAAATTTGCATTGTACAACTTGGGCGGTATTGTAAAATCTGCTACGATATGGTCTATCTTATTTTGGATAGTTATCTTTATAATCTTATTTCTCTTTTTACATTACGACGTAACCAGTTGCTGCTAATAATATTAACAGCATGTAGCGACATTTCAGTAAATAAGCACTGATCTTGGTTCCATAAAACTATCTGAGTTAGTCTTGATATATCTTCTTAGAGATAATCTCAACAACATAGCTAGAAGTCTTATACATTTCAGGCACTAATATTTTGTACTCTCTGTGCGATCTTTTCGTATTCGTAGAACAATCATCATCGTACAACAAAAGATTATTTCTTACAGGAATATCTTCTCAGCTATAAAAGGATCCTTTAATAATAGAGTTTAAAAGCACTATAATCCTTAACTTCCAATCATCTATGACAAATGTTTAGTTGAGATTATCCAACTTGAGGTCTCTTCTTGATCTTGAAATTTACTAGATTGTGACTTTCAATAATAACCAATACGTTATATGAGTTATATCTTTCTTTACAGATGTTCAACCAGACATCTGGGTTTGTATTTTTTACTAGCTTTCATATTAACCTTTTGACAGGATTTTTTTACCTTTGAGAGTCCATAGTAGACCGAATAGTTAGCACTTCCTCTCTGTGTGAGCGTAGTCTTGGATAGAGACTGGTTGGGATATATTAAACGAAGGGATTATGAGGACACTGCATCAAGAACTGTAGCAAAATCTTTGACCTGCAGCTTGTTATAATGGTTAGTGCACAGGAAGTAAATTTCTTGAAGGCATGCTAAAGGATAAATTCCACATCATATGCAATTTTTGTTTGGGTGTGTATGTGACCGAGAGGACATAAAACGTTTTAATCTATTTCAGAGAGACTTCGATGGCAGGAGAGCACTGATCATGCAGGCAGATATATATGGCAGGACAGCATTTCAGTTGGCATGTGAAGGGAAGAACATGGAATTATGTAAATTATTATTATTTGCACAGGTACAGTTGATTTTGAGTTTTCTCTGAAATTGGAAAATATTATCTTCATGCCCGCTTTAGTGTAAAGGTACAAGGTGGAAGCAATAGGGCCCAGCTACAAAACAAGCCATTCCTGCATCGTAATTAATTGAGGTAGAGGAAAATGTTTCAAATAAAACTTGTTCGTTGATCTGTGTTCAAATAAAACTTGTTGGTTGATCTGTGTTTTAAAAGTAATGTTTCAACTGAGGTAACAAAGTTTAACTAATAGCGAACTATTGCATCTCCACCTTATTTCGTTTCCTGCAGCATGTTAGTAGTAAGTTACTAGAGTGCTGTGAACTGTTGAGCTGGATTTTATTGTTTGTACTCCATAATGTAACTTTAATATTTTTCACATATGAACTAGTACATCAGTTCGTCTCAAAAACCAAATAATGAAGTAATGTTGAGTGATTGCGTTCCACGTGACACTTTTTTTTAAACGAAAGCTATCAGGTAAACCAAGCCGTATTTGAGCTGTCGAGCTAAGTTTTTCTTAGTTTGTACTAAAAAGTAAAGCAATTTTTTAAATGTTAATTAAGTGGTAAGTTTAATACACTTGTTTTGCCAATTATGACAAAGTAATAATACTGTCAGTGTTATATCATCTCTAATTGTGTGTCTATACCAGAGTTCGTTAAATAATTGGCATGTCCTTTGTAAGAAATAGCTCAAATCATAGATGAAATATGTGGATATGTAAAATATATATATGATCTGACCACCCAGCACTCTCGTTACACTTTGACCAAACCTTAGAACTCTTCATAGCACGTCAATCTCTGATCAATATCCTGCTTTCCTTACCATCTCTCCCCCCTCCCCTCAATTTTTAACATATATCAAATCATAACTGATGCTTCCCGTCTCTTGCTCAACCTAAGATACAAACACGTTTCCAAACCTTCTCGACTTTGTCTTTCTGCCCTCTCTCAAAGCTCCTCTCTTCCTTTGCACCACCCTTCATCCTCCACTCCTTCCCCTCTACTCGGTCTGATTCTTCCTTTAATTAGCCGTCCTGATCCACCCTGTGTCGACAAATGCCGGAGCAACCTAACCTCTGCCCCTTAGAGATTCAAAAGTAACTACATAAGTGAACCCGCCACCTTAAGCTAACCCAAAAATCCTAAATGCTCGCAGCCAGTTCTTAACCTTTCTTCCCGCAGGCTTTCAGATACCGTATACAAAGTCATTTCATACGGCCTTTTCTTCTTTCCGCCATATTGAACAAGCCAACCTACTTGATTTCCTCACCTTTGTCCGTAACCTCAGGTGGCACTACCATCCCGACACCTCTAAGGCCAGAACCTCTGACATCGAAACTCATCCCAGGCTTTACAAATTCCTTCCTTCCCCCCCCCCCCCCCCAACCCACCCCCTTCAACTGTACCTTACCCTCCCCTACAAGCAAATTACTAACCCTGACATCACTGCAGAACGAAGAGCTATCTCCAATACTCGTTCTGATCCGACCATCATTCTCTTCCCAGCTGACAAGGGATCCACCACGGTAGTCATGAATTCCTCGGACTGCCAATCCGAAGCCCTCAAACGACTTTCCGGTCCTACCTTTCACCGCCCTCTTGAGGTTGACCCCACCCAATCGTTCCTCAATAAGATCCGTATCAACCTCCAAGCACATGGACGCCATGAGGGCTGTCCCGTTCCACTGTCTCTACACTCTGTCCTTACAACCCCAGAACTCCTAAATTTTACTTACTTCCCCAAATCCATAAACCTGGTAATCCCGGCAGACCTATCGTCTCTCACAGTGAAAGAATCCCCGCCTTCTTTGACCACCATCTCCAACCGTTTGTCCAGTCTCTCCCTTTCTACATCAAGGATACCACACACTTCCTCTCCACAATACATTCTATCTCTGATCCTCTCCCACCTGACACCATCTTAGTTACATTTGATGTGACGTCACTGTATACCAACATTCCCCACACCTATGGTCTCACTGCCCTTAAACACTTTTTTGACACACACACCCCAGTCCTCGAATACAGCACACAATTTCTGCTTCAGCTAGTCCAGTTTGTCCTCACCATAAACAACTTCACCTTTGAGATACATACTTTTCATCTAATCAGTGGCACAGCCATGGGCACTCGCGTGGCTTCTTCCTACGCCAACCTTTTTATGGGACGCCTGGAGACCTAATACGTCACTCAACTCCACACCTCTCCAACTTTTCACCTGGCTTCATTATATCGACTACATTTTCTTGATTTGGACCCACGCACAAGAGTCTCTGGAAACATTACTGCAAAACCTTAACTGCACCTTTCCCGTCAAATTCACGTGGTCCTCTAGGGAACATATAACTTTTCCTTGATGTGGATGTCTGGCTCAAGGACAATCTACTTGAGACAAACGTTCATATCAAACCTACCAACAGTATGCAGTATCTCCATTTCAACAGCTCCCATCCATACCATTCCATACGCTCTTGCTGTCTGGGGCTCCCGCATCTGTTCCTGTGATAACACACATCAAAATTATTTCAGTATTCTCCTCAGCTCTCACCAACCGTAGATGTCTCAAACACCTCATCCGTAAACAACTGAACCGTGCTAGAAATCATCCTAACTCTAACCGGTCTCCCCGCGAAGCTTCCTCCGCTCCCAATCTTCTCACGCAGTACCATCCCAGTCTTCAGGCCCTCCAAAAGTTCCTCAAATTGGCGCACCCCATACTCACTGCGTCACGTGAAACTGAAAGTGTTTTCCTGTCCTGCCCCAAAATAATATACCGCAGACCTCCGAATCTCAACACGATTCTCACCAGAACTGGACCAATTCCGCCTCCTCCCGCCAAACCTGGCAATGCAGAACCTGCCCTATTTTTTTTATCCCAGTCTGATCTTCGAACATCGTGTCACTCATAAGACGTACTCTTTTCCGACACTCCGGCAGTTGCATATCTTCCAACCTCATTTACTACCTACCCTGTAACCTATGTTCGGCCTTCTACGTCGGCGAAACCTAAACACCTCTAACAATCCACAACAACCATCGCTATTCCTTCAGATCACAACTTCCTCACCTCCCCATACCTGAACACACCTCTTATCACGGCTGCACTTTCGATGAAACTTTTCGAGTCAGTATCCTGAAAATTCTAAACCCTGACTCACCTACCACACTTAGAAAGAGATGGGAGCAGTCGTACATCTCGATCCTTTCCACCAGCCATGAACCCGGCCCCGACTACCTGTAACAGCGCAGTGTCGTTATCTTCGTTCTGTCTCTAGTTGCACTTTTATTCTGTTTTTCAATATTGTTTCTTTGTTCTCCCTTTCACCTTCATTATGATGATGATGATTAGTATTATTATTTCCACCTCCCATTGGATTCTTTATCCTCTTATTCCTTTAGGTAGCCCCTTACCTACTCCTACCGAACTTTCTCCTCCATTGGGTGTTTTTTACGACCTATTTAGACATTCCCACCTCCATAACCTGGCAACACTGTTACGCATCATCTGTTGGCAACATGGCGTCTTAGCCCAAGTCCAGCACCAGTTCGCTCTGTCCTTTTTCTCTCCTACCATGTGAAAATGATTTTGCGAAATGTTGCCACTTTTCTGTGTGTTCGTGAAATTCCTGTACACTTGTCTTATTATTTTCCAATGTAAGTATCCTTTTCTCTACCTTTTTTTACCACCTTATATATATGGTTCCTATCTCGTGATGAAGCTTACAGGCAATACAGTAATCTTTTGTTCAGTATGCACGTGTTCGACGTTTATTCCTCTTTTCTTGACATCGAACTGTTGGAAATAAAATTATTCTGTGTTTGTTTCTGTGTTTTCATTTGAAACAAATAAGCTGTAAATAAATTCCTTCCTTTTTATCTTTAATTTTACCTTGAATTGCCCTACCTTTGTATTAGTGATATTATCCTTGTGTTGGAATTTACTCCGTATAGTAGAAATTCTAGGAATTCAATTAGTAGGAATTCTTCATAAATCCTTTTTCACCGTCTACGTGTGTGTGTATTTAACTATACTAAGTCAGTTGCTCATGCTTGAATTTAGGGATTACTCCATCAGGACTAACGCCCAAAATCATACACTCTGTCTTCTGGATCTTACATGATTGGCATGGTAACATTTTACCGTTTTGTACCGGACCCGTAATCTACACTCTTCAGTTAACCAAAAGCACCTTAATAAGTAATCCCGTCTCTGTCGCCAAGTATTTTAAATCGGATGTGCACTGCCTCTTCCAGATAAAAAGCACCATGTTCCCTTACTTGCGGATCTGCCATTGCATTTACCGATTCGCACAACTCAACCACCCAGCAATAATAAACAATCTGCACTCACGGCCCAGTCCTTGGAAATACCGGACCACCCGAAAAGTTACACTGCTACCTCTGTTGTAAACCATTCTAGCCACAACTTTACTCCATCTGAATCCGACATCCTTAACAAAGGACTGATCTTTCCTTCCTCCCAAACCGTACAACCTATTGAAAGATATCCGTTCCTTTGCCCGCGAACTAAGAGGGTACTATTTTGGGGTCAAAAATCTAACTATTCCAGACACACCTTCCAATAAACTCCTTACCAGTCTTGAACGTTCCGCCCTCCCTCAAACATGGACTCACCCCTTCGAACGCTACATTTCTTCAGTGATCTCAGCCAGCACCAACAGTGAGTTCTCACACCAGAGGACGAGCCAGCCTAACCTAACGTGTAACCAACACAAAGCCCTTGTAGCGCCGCGCGAGAACAATGACATGATGGTCTTCTCAGCGGACATAAGGTGTGCTACTGTTGTCTTGGAGAAAACTGATCACCTCGAGGAGACTTACCGTTAACTATCTGACTCCAGCACCTACAAACTCATCACCACAGACCTAACCTACACCCACCAACGGAGAATTTCCGAATTTATTACTGCTATCGATTCTCGTGAGGGCATATCTGAAATATCCATAAATTATCTAACCGTGGACAGTCCACATACCCCCTTATACCTATTACCGAAGATCCACATATCGGGTAGCCTAGACAGACACTTTGTAGCCAGCTATAATTACTCTACTGAACGTTGACTCCTTTCTACAACCACATGTTCAAGCTCTGCTTGTCTACCACTTCCTAGAAATCGTCCTTAAATTACCTCTCCTTTCTGACATACTGCTTGTTACTGTAGATGCTACTGACTTGTACAAAAAAATTCCTCATGCCCATGGCGCAGCAGCTTTGGAATTATTCTTTAACCAGAGACCCAAACTCCATAGCTTCCCCTCTAAGTCGGGTAAACCTTGTTCTGACAAGTAACAACTTCACCTTCGACAACAAATACTACCTACAGTTCCGAGTCACAGCTATTGATATGACCCTTCATATGTTACGTTATAAAGTTTTGTATATTTCACAATATTGTGAAATAAACGAAACTTTATATAATAACTTTCTTTCGTCATTGTTATCGCTTTATGGCGTTCAGTACTTGCAGACAAAAATGGTTCTCACGACTCTTCTACTAATGTTTCACTGTGTTCTTAAACTTTTGCATATCTCAGGGTTTTGATATGGGTTCTTGGTCACGAGTCCTGGAAGAAATAGATTCCCTCTAATATTACTCGACTCTGCACAGATCACTAAAGTGCTCCAAATTTAACCCGTCCTGCAGTGGAGACTACAAGGGTGGACGTACAATCTGCTTTCAGAATTTTTCGCGGTTGTGATTTTGCCTGCGAAGCTTTCCAGCTTACTAGGACCAAATAAGAAATTCCCACAGAGCAAGACGCATCCGGGAAGAGAAATGCCACTATTGAAAAGTTAAGTATTTTACTGAAATTCCACTCTGTGTTACATACTTCCGTTATTTAGATAACTTTGTACAATAAGCAATTGCGCAAACTTAACTTTTACAGCAATACAGTGATGTATAAACATAAATTACAAGTATAAAATCTCCCATCATAACTTTAGTAACAATGATTAAACGTTTGAGATCAAACATTCCATTCATTATAATCACGTTCCAACTATTAAACCAAGAACAAAACTGTGCTGCCATCTCTTTTCTTTTCTTGCAGCTTTCTAACGCGCAGTGACTACTCGTAATACAACTGAAATTAAGTTTTGCTTTTCTGTTCTCTTTCAGGTATTATTCAAACTCTCAAATGCGTAAAACAAATAATAAAATAACAATCAGTATCAATATACGTAACCAAAGGTAATTTGGCCTAACCTAATATTCGAAATAGCATTATACATAACCAAATGTAATTCGGCCTAACCTAATATTTGAAATAGTTGCAATAATCGCAATCTACAAATAACGTAACATATGTAGGGTCATATCACTATGGATATGAGAGTGGCCCCTTCCTACGCCAGTCTGTTCATGGGTAAGCTCGAATATGGTTTCCTACAAACCCAGCATTTGTTTCTACCACTTGGGATCCGTTATTTGGATGACATCTTTAACCTATAGTCGCACAGTTAGTGAGGCGAGCCTCAATACGTTCCTAGAACAGCTTGACCAGTTCCGTGTTCTCTAGTTCACTGGGTCCGTTTCAAACAAAAGAGTCACATTCCTTGACGTTGACATCGCTTTAGAAAACAACACCCTCACAACTTCCGTTCACATAAAACCTACCAACCAAGTGCAGTATTTACTCTACTCAAGTTCTCATCGTTACCACACCAGAAAACCGATTCCTTTCTTCATTGCCCTCAGATGACAACGCCTGAATTCCACCACTTCTGCAACCGGAAAATCCAACCAACGCCTCCAGGAGGCTCTTGTCTACAAAGGCTACCCATCTAATCTTGTAACCAAGCAGATCCGACCTGTATCTTCGCAGTCAACCCACTCATACTTCTAACACAAATCCCAGCCCAACGGCTCTAATCATTCCGTTTCAACCTAAACTAACCAAGATCAGACAAATCTACACTCTCATTTCCACGTTGTCCAATCCGATCCAGACACAAGATCAGTAATTCTTATCAAACCTACAGTAGTTTTTCAACATCCCACAAAATCTTAGTTCGTACGAATCCTTCCCCGGTGCCATCCCTAACCGGAGACCCAGATGTAGGACCTGCTCCATCCTCATGACTTCTTCTACGGTCATTGTCAATACTGCTAGTGGTCGTTATACCCTAGACCCCAAGGGTACATCCCACACTTGTAACGTAATATACATCCTAACCTGCAAATTCTGTGATACCTTCTGTGGGAGGGAAACATGTGGAGCCCTGAACATTCGTATTAGTAACCATCTCCACTTTTGCACCATGAACAAACCTGATGCTCCAGTCTCGTTGCACACCTAGTCACACAACATAGATTTTGGTCCATCTTTCCATAGTGCACATTATGCCCCCTACGACCAGCACCTGAACATGCCGCCTCTGGTAGGGAGCCTTTATTCACGGCTTGGGTGCAAAGATGAAACTTGGCCTAAACCTTCAATAACTAAACCTCCCGTTTGGACAGCATTTTCAGTACGTATCCTCAGACGATCCCCTCCTGAAACTTACACACAATATATTGGTCAATTTTTCCGAACTTCTGAAACTTACACGCAGTATAGAAGTCAATTGTTCCAAGCTTGATGCGTCGTCCGCTGCGTGACATCACTATCGCCTGAGTATTTTGTTCAGTGTGCACGTGCTCGTCATTTATTCCTGTCATTTTGACAATGAATTGTGTTCGAAATAACGAAATTTTCTGTGTTTGTGTGGTTTCATCTGGAACAAATAAACTGTAAGTAAATTCCTTCCTTTTTATCTTTACCTTAAATTGCTTCTCCGACTTTCCTTTGTGTTAGTGATTTATACGTACATATTTTTTATAGGTTGATAAGCCTGTTGTGTCAAAGGAGATAATGGATTGCGCAATAAAATTTATACGCACGATTGACTGTATCTCAACTGCTGAGTGTATCAAGCTGGTTAAATTGAGAAATGAAAAAGGGAACAAGTAAGTCGTTTAAATTTTGAAATAGTTTATCAAAATCTTTTTTACATTTTCCATAATGATTTTTAGCTATAGAGTTCAGTTACCTGACTTTCAGCGTTAAAGTTGGATTAATAATAGGATTTAAAAGACAATATGAATACATATTTTTTATTTCTTTTTGTATATAGTAAGAAACGAAAGGAAATTCGGATTCGTTCAAGTACATAAAGCATACTTTTGGTTAAAGAAGGCCTAATGATCTAAAAAAAAAGGGTGGGGGGGATGGAAGAGTTTCAAGTAGGTGATAGTCTCAATTGTAATCTTATTATTTGAATCATTTCGATGTAAGATGGAAATGAACTAGTACAAGCTTCTTTGTTTCCTTATTTTCGTTACAGTGTTCTTCACTTGTCTGTAGTTAATGGTGATAAAGAGCTTCTGAAGAAGATACTCATATTAATAACCACCGCAAATGTATCAGAGTTAGTAAACAAAGTTAATGGCAATCGACAGGTTAGTATTTATTTTGTATAATGACTTTACATGAAATCGTTGAAGTATATTAGAGAAGCATTGGTAACATTTAGAAGAAAGGTATACAAAACAGGGGATCAGGATTATTGTCATGTGGAAAAATAAATGATGCACGATAAAGGAAAATTTATTAACATCCACAAATAAAATAGACTTACTAAATTTTTCAGATATTAATTCTCTTTCGATGAAGACGATGTGTATGATAACGTAAAATGCGCAAAACAGGTCGCTTCAGTGACCGGGGATCGAACCTGGATCTCCCAGTTGCCGCCAGAATATACAACTGCTTTTCTCATTTGCCTTCCGTTCTTCCTTGTATGAGCTCTGTCATAATGTTGGCGTTCGGTTTGTTTTATTGCTCTTTTTCTTTATTTTTTAACAGATAAGTTAGTACTTCAAATGTTATACTTATTGTATTTGTACACTTAAATTCGTAGAGATTCGGTAAGAAAATTTTCAAATTACGAAAAGTTGCACAGAATAGGAATACTGAACAAATATTTAGTGCAGATTTGAAACTAACATTTCTCTTGTTCCTTTATTTTTTTTTTAGTGATTCAGACGTTTTTTTTTTCTTTTGCCTCCAGATCGTACATTTTTCAACTGCTCATCAATAGTTTCATTAATCCTTTCGAATAATCTGTATGCACAAATATACGAATATACATGCATTATAGTACATGTAAACCAGTTAATAAAAATAAATAAACTTGTGTGTCGTACATTTTTTGTGCATGTTTTCCTGTTCTCTAATGTCTAGTGTAGGTTACCTTGACTAATATTTGGTAGTGTCAGTATCTCTTTACGAAGGGGGTTGTGACGTCATAGGGTGTCTACTGATCTGGAAAACCTGGAATTAGTGTGGAATTCAGTTTTGGGCCTGAAAAAAATCCTGGAATTCAATTCAAGCAGAAAAACTGGAATTACTTTGAAGTTATTTTTAAGTTAGATTTTCATGTAGACGTGTAGAAGAAAGAACCTTTATTGAATTGATAAATTTAGTCACAAAATGATACTCTTGAAGTAATTTATTTTTGTAAGAAGCCTTTCAGGGATTTTCTTACTTCTTGTGAGTACGGGTATGGTGACCCTGAGAATATCTGAGCTGATATCAATCATACTACATCCTTTTGATTGATTCTCTGTTATTTCATCTTTTTCTTTTCTACTCTAATCATAGCCGTCTTGCTTTTGTTTTGAGTGGGCGAATGTGGTTACGTACTTTGGTTCTTATGTGAAACTAAGTTTTGAAGATACCTTAACTTCCATGTACAGGTTGTCCCTAAAATACACGGCCAAACTTTAAGAAGTGATTGCTGACTTCAACTTAAAAAAAAAAAGTTTATAAACATAGGCTTGATTTTGCTTCGTTTCCGAGATACGGGGTGTCCAACTTGGAGGCCAATGAACGTCGTGCAATGGTAAAGCAAACGTATATCTGCCTGTAAATCAGAAGTAATACACGAAAGTTAAATTGTATACAGTTTTTTTTTTCTTGTACGATATGCAGGAATGAACTATTTTTTATTTATTTCAGACTGGCTTACATTTGGCGGTTTTCCACAATCATGTGCATATGGTCGAGATGTTATTGCAAAACAACTGCGATCCAAATATTTTGGACAACGAGGGAAACACAGCATTACACTTGTCGTTGATCTATCGTCATTATGAATGCCTGAAAGAACTTCTGTCGAAAAGTAGCTCTAAAAATCAAGTATTTAGACTTGAGAAGGATTTGAAAAGTGTTGAACGTAAGTGTTTACAAACAAAGCAGTGATTAGTGTTACTTAGTACAACACCGTCAGAAAATTGATTTTAACTGAAGACAGGATTTGTTTTGTTGTTTAGCAGCTGTAAGAAGTGTAGGTCAAGTACAATTAAGAAACAAGGTGTTCGAATCTGAAGGGCTGGGTACTTAAGTTTTTTACATACGGGTTATCTACTGAGGGCTCTTATTTTCTTCTTCTTTTATTCGGCATCCCATACTTTAACACTTCTGAACTCTAGAAAACTGTGAGGAACGTGTGTTAAAGATAAATATGAGGGGCCGTGGTAACTCAGTGGTAGAGCGCTCACCTCTGGTGCTTGGGGTCGTTGGTTCGATCCCTGTTCATACCATGTGAGTTTTGTGGTGGACAAAGGGTTTTCTCGGGGTTCCTCGTTTCCTTCCACGTTCTTCATTCCACCAAACCACTCATCTTCATCATCCGGCCTGAGCCAAAGTTGCCTAAATGCCTTAAAAATTCAATTGAAAAAGATAAACATGAGGAAAACATGATAGTAGCAACCAGAAAGGAAAAAGTAGAACAGGTATTCATTCATCTACAAGTATCTGGAAAGTAATATAAGTGAGGAATTATAGTGGAATAAGATGAATTCACCTCTTGAGAGCATTAAGGATTTTAAATCTTACGCTAAGACAAAAGAGAAAGCGCAAAGAATGGAAATGAATGCAGAGAGTTTAACTTGTTTAAGGGAGTAACCGCTTTTGGCAAAACACTAACCAGGATGATGATTTGATGCTTAGTGAGATTAATAAACATCATTTCATTCCAAACTTACCAATCAAACATGTTTGTTGAACTGGGCGAATCACGCAGTTCTTCTCAGCCTATATCGTTTTCATTTGAATAGATTATGCAACTTTTTTTTTTTTCAATGAGACCTTGAACATGGTGATGTCCGTAGGCCTGAGTATGAAAATTGCTTGAATCATTGGTGAGATTTCATGCAAACTATCGTTCGAGTTTACGTGGTGTTTACTATTAAAATGTCTGGAACATGTGAAAATATCGGGAAAAGTGCAAAGTCATATTTCATTGTTGCGGAGTCATTTTTTACCAGTGTCACGTGAAACAAAATCTTACTGTGAATCGTTAGTAATATTCATTGTTAAATGTTGTGAAAGGTCCCACTCATAATATTTATTTATTTATTTACTAGCTTTGGGCTTCCAGTGATTATTTGCTACCATAATTTACTGCATCTTTTATTTATAACTAGTACAAAGGAGAGCCGGGAAGGCTATTTAAGGTAAATTTAAGACAAATGAAGGAGAAAAAAGGATAATACTTACACCTTACTTTTGCATTAGATCACACATATTCACATGTACACATAAAAAAAGTCACTATAATTCGTGTATTCACACTTTTTCAAGTAGAGAGGAAGACAGCGAAGTACAAGTTTGAAGAGTGGCGACACGTAGCGGACAAAGCATCGAAACTGGAGAACATCCTAAACTAACAAAGGACAAATAAATCCTACACTCTAATTTCAACATTCTCCAATATGACCCAGACACAAAATCAATATTCCCCACGAAACCTAGATTAGTTTTTCAACATCCATCTAATCTTAGAAACATCTTGGTCCGTACGAATCCCTCCTTACCACCACACCAAATCGGCGCACAGACATGCCAGAGACCCAGATGTAAGGTCTGCTCCATTTTCATCACTTCTCCCACAATCACTATCAATACTGCTAATGGTCGGTACACCCTCAATCCCAAGGGTACATGCCACATCCCTAATGTTATATACATCCTAACCTGCAGGTTCTGTGATGCCTTTTATGTGGGGGAGATAAGTTGTGCTCTTAACATTCGAATTAATAACCATCGTCACTTCTGTACTATCAACAAACCGGATGCCCCAGTTTCCTTGCACACCGAGTCCCACAATACCAATTTTGATCTATCTTTACTGGTTGTCATAACCCATATTTTACCCCCTACGACCAGCACCTCAACACGCCGTCTGTGGGAGAATTCCTTTATTCACAGTTTGAGGGCGAAAATAAAATCTGGCTTTAACCTTCAATAACTCTAGTTCCCCTTTACCTCTGCATTTTCAACACATTTCCATCCACGATCCCACCTTGTACTTACACGCTAAACAGTTATTATTATTTCAAGTTCCGGATATCTACGCGCTACAGCAGTCAGTTGTTCTCCAGTTTCGATGCTTTGTCCGCTACGTGTCTCCACTGTCTCTTCAAACTTGTACTTTGTGAACACGTGAACTTCGCTCTCTTCCTTTCTACTTGAAAAAGTGTAAATACACGAAATATAGTGACTTTTTTTGTGTACATGTGAATATGTATGATCTAATGCAAAAGTAAGGTGTAAGTATTATCCTTTTTTCTCCTTCATTTGTCTTAAATTTAACTTTTATAGATATATATATTCATATTTTGTGTTATCAGAGAGCCCTTCCGTTTACACATAATTAATATTGTGATTTTGTATTATGTCGTCAAATGAAAGGAAATCGTTCAAATTTTTTATTTCAAATTTTATTTTAAAATACACGTTTTGTATTTTAAAACTTTTCCCAACTTCCTTCCATTCGAAGTGCGAAAATGTGTAGGGACAGGTACCAGAAGTGAAATATGTAGCTCAACAAAAACTAACATCGTTTGTTTGGTAACAATCGACAAGGCCTTGTTATGATTTTAATGCTTTGTGAAGGCTTGTTTCATACACGTAAATTACGAATAGTCAGTTGCCTTCGGATATGTTATTGGACTGTTAATGGGAGATTGATTATTAACGTCTACTTTAATGTATTAGCTGATCCTCCTGCGTGACCTAGTCGCTAGCGCGCTCGACCTCATTGTAAGTGCTCCGCGATTCGATTCCCGGTGAGTGTTCAAAAATTCGGTGTTGTGACCTTTGACTCAGCATCGTGAAGACAATTAGGGAGCTACTTGAATAAAAGACGTAGCGGATTGTGGTCACGAAATTCAATTGTGACCCCATAACCCCCTAATTAAACGTAATACAGCCGTCTGACAGGCCATGGCCACTAAGGGGCTGCCGCACCGCTCAATTTAGTTTGTAATGTGATAGCGAGCTTATACCGCTGTATACTACACATGATATATAAATGTATGTATGTCACATGTTTCACTTCACATATGTAGGAGTTTCAATGGAAGGTAACTGTGTGTGTATTATGATGTGTCATTGTGATTGGTACGGTGTTCAGCATCTTGCTTCACCGGTAACCTTACCGTTCACAAGAATGTTAATATTATATTGCACACATACGGGATTCGAGCACAATAGTTTATCCAGTAAATAACCTAATTCAACGGCTTCTGCCGTGATGTTTATTTGTACACGCTTACATATATTTTAGAAGAAACAATGGTCTTAATATTACTCGCGCTTCGACATTACTGCATAAAGATCATTGTTATTTGGTTTATTGTGAGATACTTTCTGCATTCACTTATTACTTTCATTGGTTTCTACGATTCTGCATGGGAAATGAGTTTTAATCAAAAACTTAATTTAATTTTCAGATGGTCTGACTGCATTTCATATGGCAGTTCTAAATAAAGATGTGGAAGCAGCAGAAATGCTTGTTAAAGCAGGTGTGAATGTAAATGAGACTGATGGGAAGTCGAATAGAACAGCATTACATATGGCAGTGGAAATGAATGATATAGATATGACCAAATTCTTATTAGAGAAGGTAAGAACTGAAATCGAATACTTGCTGGGCAAATCTTTCACCTTGAAATTAGGTTTTGTTTTCTCATTTGAATCTTTGGATTTGTAGTCTATGGCGTAATATTACTTGCACAATTTCATTGTATATGTTTCTACTTTTCCACGGAATTTACTGGAATAATGTATACTGCCATAACTGATATGCCACATACCCTTCTCACCTCAAACCTCTAACGTCTCAACAGAATAATATTCTAAAGTAGTGAATTACGTTAAAGGTAGATGGTAAAGTAGACGTGTAAGGACCTCTTCCATACGCAAGGAAAGGATGAAGACGTGTTTTTCTGGTACGTGGCAACAAGTATATAGTCGAATAAGACGTGTTGGTATGGAGATGAAGCATTCTGATATGATCTAACTCACGCCCTGTTACATATGCCTATATTATATATGCAACCAGAGTATTGTGTCAGTGTTAAGTTCAGTTATAGTTCCTTCATGCAACGGATGATAGATAAGATAATTTCCTTACCATATTGTATTTGGTCATCATCAAATCTTTTGAAATTACTCAAATATGTAAGTATAAACTTCTTATATTAATGCATTAGATACCTCGGTACCTACTCGCCGGCCGGGTAGCCGTTCGGCAACGACTCCAGGGTCCCGGGTTCGAGTCCCGGCAGGAGCATGGGTGTGGTTTTTAAGGATACTGGACGAATGACAAGCAACAGTAAAATTTTGGAAAGTGACTTCAATAATACTTGTAAATGTGTATCAAATAAACTATATGAGATTTTCACATTATTTATTTTAGCTGAGAAATTCGAATACCCGTAATGACTGACTTCATAAGCCAGGGTTTCAAATTTCTCATCTATAACTAAGTTCTTCAGATTGTGGGTTAGTTCATTTGAAAGAAATTCGTAACTATTGTCGGAGCTTCTTTCCAAAATTTTATTGTTTCTTTCCACTTACAAGGCCTCTTAAATTTAAAAAAAAAAAAAAAAAAAAAACCTTGGTTGACTTATACAATTTTGATTGATGAATTGATTTAAACAATTGATTAAAATTAGTGTAGTAAGAACATTTGTGGTGTAATGCATAGTCACGACTAGTACATTAATGGCGGAGAGAGCATGGAAGTTTTCGGATAGTAAAAGCTGCATGATTCCCTGCCTTATAAGAAGTGTATCATATCAGCAGTTAAATAAAGGTTTTCAGGCATACTGTACCAAGCAGCATTTTTATTTCCGATAACAGATAGGAATATCGAAGAACATTCCCAGCAAGAAATCTTTGTGTCCTGCACGACACAACCGGTATTTGAGTCCGTAGTACACACAAGAATTGCGTTCATTCTAGTGGGCACACTCAGTGCGTCGGCAGGAAGACCAACGTCATTGAAAGTTCTTGCAAAACGAACCACGAAGCAAACGCAGCGAACCGTCGAACAGGCATAGTGGATACTTTTTGGTATTATCCATTAGAAAATTATATTGAAAAATGTTCTAATGTGTAGTAGAAAAGACGGAAGCAGATTCGAACAGATAAAGCATTTTGGACGAATTGAGAACATAACAAACATTAAACTTGGAAACTACAAAAAGTCGTTTTAAATAATAATTGACTTTGAACACTCACCACTATATTCAGTGTGTTTTAAACGACTTTTACAAGAACTACAACGTGAACTATCACGTATAAGTATTCCCATTCTTATCATCCTTGTTTTTTTCTTCAATTGCCCCTCCTGCGTTCCTGTCTTAGTGATATTATCCTGTGTTGGAAATGAATCCTTGTAATTCCGTATTAATCCTTTTCTCCCGTCTCCGTTAATATATCTTTAACTATACCAAATCAGTTGCTCGTGCTTGAGTCCATTAGGACTAACATTGAATCCGCTAGGCCTTAATCCATTAGGACTAACACCCAAAATCTCCCTTTCTACCGTAACACTGCTACACCGTCCTTTTGTCATATCGCTGTATAAATCATTCGCCATTAGTTGACTTTTAACATGTATTGCCTCCACTTACAGCGTGCATGTAACTTGTTGACCACTATCCAGTCCTCTTGTTAATCTCACGTGACTGACATAGGATCATTTTTAACATTGGACACGGGCCTATCTACACTCTTCCGTGATCGAAAATTGCCTTAATAAACAACCAAGCATTTCGAACTGGACGTACCCTCTCTATTCCTCTCCCACACAAAAGCACCTAATCCCTTTCCTTGTAGATTCACCATTATCATTACAGATTTCCACAAATCAGCCACCTAGTAATTATATACAATCTGCCTTCACGACCCTGCCCCTTAGAAATATCATACTCCCAGAAAATTCCATTGCTACCTCCGTCGTAAGCCTATCAAAGCACAGCCTTACTCCATCTGAAACCGACACTGAAGAACTAACCTTTTCCTCCCTACAACCACTTCCTACTGTTAAAAGGTATCCCGCGGACTAAGAAAGCACTATTTTTGGACCAGAAACCCTTCATCTCAATGACCTCGACCAGCACCAATAGTGAAGTCCCTACAGCAGCAGATGACCAGCCAGCCTAACCTAACCTGTGACCAACGCAAAGCCCTTGTAGCGATACGCGAAAACCATTACAGAAGTCTCTTTCCGCGGACAAAAGACTACCACGGTTCTAGTCTTGGACAAGGGTGACTATCTCCAAGAAGGTTACCGACAACTATTTGACTCCAGTTCCTACAAACCCACCAACACAAAATTTCTGAATTTATCACTGCTAACTATTTTCGTGAAGATATCGGAATTACCCATAAAATACCTAACCCCTGATAGTCCAATTACTCCTACCTTCTATTAACGAAGATCCACAAACCCGGTAACCCAGGCAGACCTATTTTGGCCAGCTATAATTCCCCCACTGAACGTATTTCCATTTTTGTTGACCTTCGTACAGTCGCATGTTACGACGACACTCAATAACACCTTCCACCACTCCCTTCTGACATACTGCTTGTTGCAATAGATGTTACTTCCTTCTTGTACACCAACATTCGGAATGCCAATGGTGCAGCAGCTTTGGAATTCTTCCTTGATCCAAACCCTATATCCCAACTACATCTTTCCTTCTGAATCTCTCCAATTTAGTTCTCGCATGTAACAGCTTCACCTTCTACAACAAACACTACCTTCAGATCCGAGACACAGCCATAAGTACGAGAAAAACTCCTTTTCTGCGCCAATCTGTTCATGGACAAGCTCGAACATGAGTTTCTACAAACCCAGCCTTCGATTCCACTACTTTGGATCAGTGATTTGGATGATATCTTTACCCTATAGTCGCATGGTGAAGCCAGCCTAAATACGTTCCTAGAACAACTGAACCAGTTGCGTTTTGTCCAGTTCACTTGGTCCATTTCAAACAAAAAAAGCAACATTCATTGACGTATACAACACTTTATCAAAGAACAGTCTCACTACTTCAGTTCACATAAAACCTACCAACCATATGCAATATTTGCTTTACTTAAGTTCCTATTCATACCACATGAAGAGAAGCGATTCTTTTTTCTCTTGCCCTCAGAATCCAGCGCCTGAATTCTACCACTACTGCTACCGAAACCTGAGGTCGTGGGTTTGATCCCAGCCGCCGACCATCCTGACAGGTTTATCCAGGATTTTTCCTGTCACACCAGGCAAATTCCAGGATGACACCTTCAACTTAGACCCTAGCCAACACCTTCCCGAATCCTTTCTCCTCCCCTATCCCGGCCTGAGCCTTAGATGCCTAAAGGCCATAAATAGAAAATTCAAATCAAATTCAGTGCTACTGAAACCTACAACCAACGCCTTCAGGAGGCCCTATTCAACCGACCTTAACCTTGGAGCCAAGATGATCCGACGTGCATCTTTGCACATTCAAACAACCCACACTCCCAACACCAATCGAAAACTACCGGCTCTAATTACCCAGTTCCATCCTAAACTAACCAAGATCTAACAAATCCTACATTCTCACTTCCACAATTTTCAATTCAACCCAGACCAAAGATTAGTATTTCCCACCAAACCTACATTAGTTTTTCAGTGCCACCTAATCTTAAAAACATCTTAGTCCGTACGATTCATTCTCCGCTGCCACCTCCAACCGGAGCTCACATATGCAAGAGACCCAGATGTAGGACCTGCTCCATCTTCATTACTTGTCCCACGATCACTATCAATACTGGTAGTGGCTACCACACCTTAAATCCTAAAAGTACATGCTACATCTCTAACGTAATGCTATACATCCTAACCTGCAGATTCTGCAATGTCTTCTTTGTGGGGGAAACAGGTGGAGCCTTGAATATTCGTATTAATAACCATCGCCACTTTTCCACCACACCAAACTTGGTTCCAGTCTCCTTACATACCCAGTGGCACAGCACCAATTTTGTTCTCTCGTTCCGTGATGCTGTAATA
>JAGDQP010034672.1:0-19979 GCA_022664845.1 Lepisma saccharinum | reverse complement strand
GTCATTATATCACATTTCGCGTATTATCATATCTTTAACAATCGTTGTAATTAAAATAAAGGAACTTTTCCAAAAGATGAAGAGTAGAAATGTAAGGGATTTCGATGTTCTCCAAATCAAGGTGAGATTCATTAAAATATTCCAACTAGCAAGAAAGTTATGATTATTCCAAAATAACATTAGGTTAAATGGGAGTTGATCAGCGTGATGCGGCCTGTTGCGGCCTCTTAAGATGTATATTACTATAAAAATAATTTATTATAATATTTAGTATAGTATATTATGTTGGTAGTCAAACAAGGAAAAAATCCAAACAAAGTACCTATACCAAAGTGTAATCTATCACTTGGAAAGTATTAAAGCAAATCACGCCACGTAAGATATCCTTCGAATTTCTGTTTGTATTCAAAAGTTTACTTGTCTTTGAACAGTTTCTTTTAGTTAATTCTCGTGTATGGGAAAAGTTAAACCGAAGTATACTAAAAGATTTAGAGAAGCCCAGATAGCTGTTATCAGCAGAGAGGGAATATTTTGTTTTCCTTGAGGCTGTTTCCAGCAAAGTTGTCAGTTCAGATTTTTGCAAAATACAATAATAATTGCCTATAATTCACAGAATGAGACATTAGTAGTATTAGGACAAACTTTGGTGGATTTCACGACTTTGTCTGGTGGGAAACAGAAGGTGTTGGTGTCAACACTGAACTTGGAACGAACAAGTGAAATACAAAACAAGGCGCGAAATTTGTCAAATTCGAAATGTTTTCCTGGTAGTTTGGTCAATTTATTCGTATTTCTTCGTGGTGTGAATATTTCTTTATTTCGATGTTTCTGAAAATGTTAAAATAAATTGTTTTCATCGTGATAGTACCACTGGAAAGAAATCGACAGGTAAGCTGACGTGTATTTGGAACCTACGAAGTACGTCTGGGATCAACGAATGTGGTAATATAGTTTTAGGGTGGTCCTTATTCTGAATATTAAATGATTATGCGCCATACTAGCTATGAAGATGCATTCCATAAATCTTTTACTAGCTAATCATGCTTGTACGCTATTTATGCAGTGCTGATTATAGGCATGCCAAAGTCGTTTACATCGTTGTACAAAGCACATAAATTCTCCATTGAGTACATCTAATTAAATATTGAAAAATAAGTAATAACTCAGGACAATACACTTCGGATAAATTTTACTTTCGTTTTCCCACTTTCACCGGCTATGTACGTCCTATATCACGGATAATTTTGCAGGAAAAAATGGACTTTTAGAAACAGCCAGGCATGTGTCATTATTATTTCTTTAGATGAAGTTCTGCAGAGCCGATCCAGGCACTAGTTTAACAGTAAAAAAAACGTAAGATTTCAAAATGCGTATATATATTTAATTAAAAAATAATCAAACTGAACCTAGCCCACTGTAGCTTACCTTAGTAAACAGTAAAAAGGAATGAACAGAAGGTAATTTGATCGTCTCTGCGGAATAATAGCCATTTCTTTAAATACGTAGACATACTCGAGTTGTTCATTACATGCAAACATGGTGGCATGCATAGGAATACTAATGGCGTCACTTCGTGTTGTGAATGTGACTCATTTTACAACACAATTGACGAACTCAACATTGAGCGAGTGAAGAGTTCAAAGGATGGCATTTAGTATCTTCCCCAAATCCATCCTCCGGAGCTGGTACTGTGACTTATAGTGAGCCGTTGTAAACGATTACCGGGAATCAAAGTTAACAGTTCCAACAACACTGAATGAAAAACCCGGAACATCGAATCCACTGATGAATTCAATGATCTGCAATTCATCATTCAGTGTATTCATAACAATTAACTTTAAACTACCAGTAATCTTCTACAACGGCTCACTATAAGTCACAGTACCGATTGCAAAAAACATCGTGCCCCAAAACACACCACACCCTCCCACACAACCCCGGAAGAAAATCTCACTCATGTTTGCAGAACAATCATAATCACTCGACGCACTTTGTCTGGTGAGCCCCCCAAAAATAAATACACTACTACCCGCTCAACTCCGGAAAAAATAAAAATAAAAATCTCGCACAAACATGAAGTACAATCATCATTATAATTCGGTGCACTTTGCGGGGGGGAAACTCCCCGCACCCCCCAAAAAAGTTTCACTTCAAAAACAAAAATTATTCCAAAGGAGAAAAACACGTAATTTAATTACAATAGAATCACTTTGCAGGGGACCCCCCCCCCGAAATATATTCTAATAAAGAATACATTTTTTTTTTAAATACTTACCAATATTAAAAAGTCCACCACACACAAAAACAGAAATAAGTTAAAATATGGAAATTTAACCTGAATATAGACACTCAATATCCTCAACCAATTGATCAAATGCATCCACACTCCTCCTTTTCACATCACGGCACCACAAATATTGTCAGCTAGAAAATCCACGATGCTGACACCACTAAAAGCTGTCTTAAAATCACTTAACATCTCGCTTTGTGACAGGCGCAAATTCACAAACATCCTTCACGTCGCACAAACGGGCAAAACAAAAAAAAAAAAAAGGTCAAATAAATCCTGAAAACCTTCAATGACCAAACTACAATAACACACACGTCAAACGACTTCAAAACTCAAAAACCAGTGGGCGTTAATCAACCACATGACACGTTATCCAATACTATTTTCAAAACATCAATGACTACATCACAGTTACAAAGAACGAACCGTAATCACTACCAAGTGATTTAGGGGCCAAACTAAAGAATACTCGAGTTCAAAATCGGGTTATCTTCTTTCATTATACGCGAAGCACATCGCCTTTTAATACTCTCATCGTGTGTTAGCACCTTTAGCTCTTTCAATCTTATTTGACATTTCCATCACCCAAACGTTCTTATATTGTTCGTTTTAACATTACACACGTAGGAACATCAGATTTCTCCTGTAAATTTTACGTATTTTTGGGAACCTAAAATAAAATTTACGTCGTCTTGTCAGTACTAACAGGTTAGGTTTACGTTGAAAATGTTTTTTTTTTTTTAAAAAAAAAACGAATATAAGGAATGTTTACAGACTTTGTACATAGGCTGAAAAATGGCATTTATTCCGCATACTCTACCCAATTACTGTGTGATCATTTTCGTATAGTTACGTTTTCGATGATAATGTAGAAGTTCCTTTATTTCTTTACCTTTAAGTCAAAGATTAAAACCTTACTTGTTTCTCATATGAGGGCGACGTGTTCACCAGTTAATGTATTACGTCGCTGTAAAGTACATGATTGATTGACTCTACAATGAGATGGCAACCTGTTCTCTTCACACTAGGTTGGCGAATTTTAAACAAAGCCACAGGTTAATGTTGAATAAGCGGTAACAGGGTTAGTGCTCAGGTTTATATATATATATATATATATATAAATATTTTGTTGACACATTACAACGCGAGGCCATCCTTTCGTTATATTTCCCGATTTTAGTTTTGTATCGCTTTTATGCCCACCCACCTTGAAAGTCACGGCTCAATTGTTCATCCAGTCTTAAGTAGTCCAGCATTAAACTGTTCTTTCATCGGATTTAACACACTTCTCATGGAGTTTTTATTGACTTTTTCACGCGTCACAATGATGCAAGATGTGGTGAAAACGCCAGGGTGGGGTGGGGAGGCTCTCTGCCACATTCCTCTATCTTCGCACAGGTCCTTCTTGCCGTGTGTAGGCGCGCGTTATCACTGTGGATGAGCACACCCTTGCAATTAACCAGAGCAGGACGTTTCTCCAACAATGCAGTCCGTAAGCGTTCAAGCTGCTGACAGTAGACATCTGTATTCATGGTCTGGTTACGTGGCAAGAGCTAAAAATGGATTACCCCACGGATATCCCACCAAACACTCAACATCACTTCGGAGGGGTGGAGATCCTGTTTTAGCATAGTTCCTGTGCTCCCTCCCTTTAGGTACCCACTGCCTTTTGCTTGTAATGTTTTGGTAGAGGTCCCACTTTTTATCCCCTATCACCATTCTGTCCAGAAATGGCTCACGTCTCTGACGGGTGAGCAGGGAACTGCAGATATCAACTCGCTGCTGCTTCTATTGAGGCGTTAACGCATGGGGTACCTATTTTCCGAGTTTCGACACGTACCCAAGGTCCTGCAGATGACGATGAACGGTCGAAAGTGAGGCATGGAGTTCGCTGGCCAGTTCTTCAACAGTTTGTATTGGATTTGCCTCCGCCGCTGCTCACAGGGTATCGTCCAACTGCACGGGTCTTCCTTCTCGTGGTTTACCGGTGAGGCTGGTGTCTCCAGATGAAACCTCTGGCACTTCCGCACATCCACCATATACAGCATTGATGTTTCTTGCCGCTGCGTTGGCTGGATGTCCCTGATGAAATTCATACAGCATGACATGCCATATGTGGTCTTCCGCGACACTGCCATGATCCAACACAAACGACACTTCCAAAACGTGGAGTAGACTGTTCTCCTTCTACACACTGTTGAACAATCAAGCTATGGCACGTGCCGTCTACTTCACTATTCGCTCGTCAGATGGCGTCATCGCACATACAACATTACTTATGGGATTAGGTGATATTTGTGGATCGGGTCTACGGAACGTAACCCCAGAAAACTACTATGAATAGAGTGGGTACCGATACCTAGAAAGTACGATATGGATAGGTCCTGTTCCTTTGTAAAGAAGGTAGTACCGGTATGCAGAAATTTACATATAGAGGTGCGTTATAGTTCATTTCTAAATAATCTAAATTTCATGGGTACGCTGCATGAGTTCAGTTGGAAGTGGAACTAGAACAGTCCTAAGACCTACTAGTGTTAAGCCGAGTTAAAAATTGTGTGTTAGCCGTTATCGAACCGAAGCATAGCACAATTGGGTTTAGAAGCAAAAGCTGCAATCTCCATTTTTTGGGAAGCCGAGATTTTGATGGAATTTCATAGATTAAAGTGTCTAATGTAGGTAAAGCCTTAATCCTCTATGTATTTTGGAACCACAGGAGAAAAGTACCCATATACTACTATATTTACCACCATAAATTGCCTTTGGCTCTCCTGTAAAATTTTCTGGAGTGGAAATTGCAGCTTTTCCTTATAAGCCCCACAATTGTTAAAACGGGCCTCAAACCTGGCCAAAATGAATTTTTCAACTTCAGGTGAATTTTTGAAATTGAATAGATATTAACCCTCACAAGGTGGCACCTTCAGTCCTTAGTTCAGTGGTTATGATTGGCCGTAAATTGACGTTAGCGTGCCTCTGCTTGATTTAGTGTTGAGAATTGCAGCGTTGTTTCATTTAAAATCTCGCGATGCATTCATTTTATGAACAAGAGCCTTTAATATGAAACTTTCTATTATTTTAAAAAATGTAGTATTATCCACTGCTAAATAAGCTATGTTACGAACTTTTAGTAACGTATTCAACTAATAATAAATGAGAATGGCACTTCTAACATTCGAATCGTTAACCTGTTATATCATACACCACCTAATAATGAATCGTGCTTTTCTGCTGTGATTTGTCACTTACATAGTATCCCCACCCTATTTGCCGTATGTATTCGTACCATCACGGCTATTCAGTTTTCACCTACATAAATAGATATTTCGAATGTGCAGTGCCGACCAAGCGAAGGCAGTGTCAATACTTCTGGAACTATAACAATGATGAGAACAAACAAAAGGCGGCTTAACAACAATAGTTAAAAGCTGAAGGGTTTTTTATTTATTATGGGTCTCCTTTCACCTATTGTTAACGACCCTGGGTTCAGGCCTCATCTGTTATGGGTCTCCTTTCAACGTGAAGTTTTATAAGTATTTTGAATATTTCTCTGTACAAAGGGAAATGCAAAGTGTCTAACAGTATTGTTTAATCGTTTTGCTTTTTTTTTCTAGCGTGTAACTCCATGAAGAATTGAAGGTTATTAATTAATGGCACCATGATGCCTCCAGTTCGCACCAAGCTGAGAAGGATTGGGAAAACTAAAAATCCCAAACAGGCATTTAAAGTGAGTATACATGCATACAGCCAATACCTGTTATGGTAATAAATTAACGTAAAGAATGATTACATTGTATCTGTTTTTTTTTTTAGAAATTCATTAATATTCTTACGATCAGAGATACTTGAATGTGTAAGAGGAGAAAAAATATTGAAGCTGATATTGTGTGTTAAGTTGTGGTCAGAATTTTAGGTATTTTTCTCAATTTATTATGACGGAGTTATGTCGCTAAACCTTTTCTTCCACTCAACAAAGCTATTATAATGACTACACATAATGTAATAATATACACAGATAGATAGATATATAGGAAAAAAACACACAAACAGAGAGAACAAAACGAACACATCCATTCACAATGAAACATTAGCAGTGTCGGCAGATTATAAAATTACAGCTAAAATCGTAGTAAGCCGACTGCCCACATTTTTGGTTTTAATAATTATGTGAAACTTTTAACGTTGACACAAATATTAGCGGATGAATTTAATATTAAATTAGCAATCAAATATTTAACAACAGGATAATTTCAGTAACAGAATTAGAAGAAATTAGTGATATTTTGCTCTCTCTGAAGGAAAAAAAAATGATAATGGGTTACTAAAGTCATGACGTCACAGGCTTCCGTTGCCATGACGACTTCTAGAAATTTGTTGGAAGTTGGTGGATGGCAGATTAACTACTCAGAACAGTAGCCTGGAAATTCTTCATGAATGTTGAACACTTTGGTAACAACGTAAACTAGTCATCGAAGAAGGAGAGGATGCTATTCAATGATGATTGTATGTTTTTTTTATTTATTTCTCGATGCAACATATGCGTCGCTTGCCATAGTACTTGCAGATAGTGAATGCCCACAAATACATATCTTTCAATTAAGTAAACTGATGACAGAAATTTGATACTCTTCTTCCATAACTTATGTCAATACTAACGAACTTGGGTATTCAAATATTCATACCATATTAATTCTCACAAAACTTTATTTGTGATGCTACAAAAAAAGTATAGCTGTACTATTTATTTGGACGGGGAACACACGTTGGTTACCTTGATAACAGGAGAAGTGACGAAATGCTTAAAGCAGTCCATGAATGGAAGTATAAACAGTGTGGTGTCATGGCTTGCTTTTTATTATTATTGTCGGTAATAATGTGTTGTAGAGGTGTGTCTCAAGTTCTTTCGGGTTCGTAAATAACAGTTTATATAATCTTTTTTCTGTGCTCAATATCATTGAACATATGAATACATTTCTCCAATTTTAGTTGTCGTGTTTAAACTATAATTTCTGCCTTGGTGACCTAAATAAATTTCAGTATATTTGATCCAGGTGAGTTATGCGTGGTCAGCACAAAATCGTCTATCACTGATGTATTTGTGTTTCTTCACTGGTTTCAAGGTGCAACAGATCGCATAGTTAATTCAACATAAATATGCTTTAAAAAAAAAACAATGATATACTACTACAAATCATACGTCCTTTCTGGAAGGATCTATCTTGCTTTTTTCCTTTAAGCTCTGTCCTTTCTTTTCGAAAAATTAACGAACTTCTTCCTTCAGAATGTCGGTCGTAAAAGGCCATGAAATTTTCGACAATGTGAGTTGTTTCATCTGTTCACACTTCCACGATAATAGACTAAATTACACACCAACGCTGCATAACAGCTTTCCGGAAAACACAAATATATATACACATATATGATATTCGCCTTGAGCCCACCGAACCGCCGATTGGTAGAGCGTTGGCCTAGCATTCGGGAGGTCGTGGGTTCAATCCCAGCGGCCGACCATCTTGACTGAGGGTTTTCCTCAATCTTACCAGGCAAATGCCGGATTGACACCTTCAACTTAGGTCCTGGCCGACACCTTCCCGCATCCATTCCCCTCCCCTATCCCCATAAAATAAAATTCAAATTCGGTTTGAACCAAAGGTACCGAAAGGCAATAAAAGATTCAACCCAATTTATCCATTATACAAATTAAGACAAATTTTCGAGAACAATATTAATCCGTTTCATCCTAGTTGTAATTATTATTATTATTTTTTTTTTCGTTCTCATTCGAAATCCTCAATCGGGAATTAGCCATTAAAACCTGATGATTATAATCAAACACAGAAATGTTATTTGTAACCTACACGTTCATTGAATCCAAATCTTCCTGTCTCTCCTTCCCATAAGAGCGGTATTTTTCTTTGTTAGCATAAGGTTTGAATTTTGCTTTTTCTCTTGTGAATGTTTTCATTAGACCTTAATAGACTATCAAGATTTGTTTCTCAAGTATTACTAATAAAATATATTAGCTTGGTAGCGGTAGTATATTAAGATCCGTGAAAAGTAGTTTATAGACTCAGTTGTCTTTGTACTCATAATTTTTATGTAGTTTTACAGAATAATATTTTATTTTTAGGGATGGGGTGAATGTATGGAAGCTTTTCTTGGTGCCAGCAGCCTGTGTTTTAAGCCTTTAGTGTTAAGAAAAGTTGATGACGGGGATGACAACTGTTTGCAAATAAGCTGGAGTTCCTCTGATGACGATGACAATGACGATTCTCGATATTTAAAAAGACGCGTTGTCACCAAACTGAATTTTAATGATTGTACTCCATATGGAGCTCGTCGGACAAGATTAATTAAATCAGAAACAAAATGTCTGAATACAAGTAGGTGTGAAGAAAGGATTAGTAATGATGTTTCGTATTGGGAAACGAATGATACTAGTGCAGTAAAACTGAAGAACGATAATCAGAATGAGTCGTCGGACACAGGTTCTCCGGTCTTAAAACGAAAGTGTCGTGTTCGGTCATTCTCGGAATCGTTGTCACGAAACAAGCAAGAAAAATCATGCAGATTGGATGATACGATTTGTGATAAAATCCCTCGATTTGATCTCAATTTAAACGTGAAATCTGCTGCAGACGATAATGATATATCGTTGTCTCCTGATTTAGGGCGGCTACGTAGTGTTAAGAAAAGCAGCCCAGTATTGAAGTGCGGAAAGAGAAAAGTACGGATAGGGAACGATCAATCTAGCGCTAGTATTTGTTTTATACCTGAGGAAAGTTTTTCAGAGACTCTGCCCAATAATCCTAGTGATGACGAAGATGCGCCGCTGTCTCCAATTCTTAAGCCAAAATCTAACACCGTTCAAACACCGATAGACCCAAGCGTTAAATCCATTCAAGGTAAAGTGAAAAATAGTGATTTTTGTTCTTACGATCAGAGTCTTATCTATGAGCAATCCAATTCAAGCGAATGTGATGCGGAAGAAGAAAACTCTTTGTCATCATCACCTGTTCTAAGATCTTCGTGTAAAAAAAGGACCAAACGTACTGGTAACGTTACACCTTGTAGAAGCTCTAATAAACTTGAAAAGTGCTCCGACGCATTGATTTCAACCAATCGTCTCCAGACTAGCCCTAAAACTAGTCGTTTGCGTATTTCTGATGTCAATCAGAGTATTATGATTTCTGATAACTTTTCTAGTGCAGCGACAGAATCCGAACATTGTGATACAGAGCTGAAAAGGATTGATGGTACAGTTCCAGAAGTGGTCGATAATATCCATACGTTTTCATCAGATACACAGCAGCTTGAAACTAATACGTCATCAACAATAAAAGAATCACTAGTAATGCAGAGCCAGTCACAGCCAACGGGGACACAGTATATTAGTTTGGATACTAGTGACAAAGAATCACCAATCGTTGCGATTAAGGTAAGTTCCTTTCAGCTCTTCTTCGTTTTTATAATACTCCAGAGTCCAGATGATGTGTAGTTATCTGAGGTCTGGCGAATGAAGCAATTAAGAAACGCAGTACATATAAAAATAAATATATCATTCTCTAAATGTTACTGAGACTTAGAATTTTTGTCGATGAAAAATTATTATTATTTGCAAATACCATCCTCGTTTAGAAACATATTAAGGCAATATTTTAGTCAAAAGTGATTTTTCATGTCTGTAAGTCAACAAATGTATACGATGTTTGAATATATTTATTTTTGAAATCAGTCAGTTATAGACATGCGACAAAACTTTTGTCCATAACTGTACCTGCTAACTAGGTCCTGGCCGACTACCTTCCAACATCCTCTCTCCTACTCTCTCCTGACCTGAGCCTGGGATGCCTAAAGGCCGTAAATAAATGTAGAATTCTACGAAAGATAATAACAAGTGAGTAGTCTCTCAGCAGATTTCTTCTGGATACTTTTGCTTCCATAAATAAATAAAAGTTGTTTATGGACGTATGCACAAGGAAGATATTAATTAGATTATTATGTGTCGGCCTCCAGTCTTGCTTGTTGACGAATACTTACTCTAAAAAAAATTCGAAAACAAGTAGGAAACAAAAGTCCGTACGTCAAATTATCCGTTTGTCCCTAAATCACGCAGACACTTAATATAGATGTTCACGCAGTACCAAATCACACCAGCATCATGCATCCCGAAAATGGTGAATAAGTCATTTCCCAGTTTTAAAACTATAACCACCTAGTTTCTTAAGAAGTTTATGAAATCGACTGTAAGTGTGATCAAACATATGTTGTATGACAAAAATAAATCTTAAAACTATGTTCAAAGAACGTCAGATTTTTTAAAACTACCAGTCTCGTTTCCGGTTTGTCGAAACATGTACAATTAACGGTGACCACTCGTCCCAGATTTTCGGGGACGGTCTCCGAAGTAATACTTCCGTCCGCGATTTCTAGGAAATGTAAACTAATAATAATAATACCTCAACCAGCAAGAAATATTTTACGAACAAAACCCAGATCCATGGAGAAAGGCACGTACCTAACAACTATCAGACGCCAGATCTCAAAAATAACATTTCCCACAAAACCAAAAATGGTTTTTGAACTAGTATTGTGTTTCCCAGGCAGTAATGCCTCTACGGAGAGATTTTCTCTCATGAACCGCACATGAGCGGAGGAAAAGTCCCAAGTAATTGAGTGCACTTAGTCAATGTTAGTGGTAAACCCAGAATTGTAATATCTCGTGTAAGGTTTAGTGAACAACTTCGTAAAGAGAATACTGAGTTACCAAAGAAGATCCATTCCAGCGAGAAATAAATCCAGGATCTTCAAACAATGCTCAGTTTACTTATTACTCATTCAAATGTTAAAGTTTTCCCAGAAAGAGCATGGAAAAAAGTGTCACTTTAATGTACATTAATCAAAACACAGCATAACCTCATTCTGTATCATCTGTAAGTCTGATACACATTAATAGGACCGTTAAAGAATCGTGCTTTATTAACTGAAATTCCTATTCTTAACACATACAGGGGCAGCTTAAATTAAAGTTGGTTTCCCGTTTTGAATACTTCATTGAACTAAAGTAAATAAAAATAACAGACCTACAAAGCGACATTGTACATACTAAATAGTACGATATAAAACTAAATTGGGTAGCACGACAGTCTCTGGGTTTTCCTCAGTCTCACACACCAGGCAAATACCGGAATGGTAACTACAAGTTAGATCCTGGTCGACTATCTTCCAACATCCTCTCCCTCACCCTGTTCTGTCCTGGGCTGTATTACATTCAAGTGGAGAATCACGGGGTCAGCGTAACGCCTCTTTTTTAGTCGTTTGTCTGATTTTCGTATCCACAGGCTGCTTCATTCAAGTATCTCTTCAATTGTCCTCACGATGCTGGGTCAAGACCGAAATTTTGAGCTCCCAGAGGGGATCGAACCACTGATACCGAGCACGCTACCGTCTATACCGTCAAATAATACTATACATAATTTTAAATTTGATTATGCTACCCTTACAACAAACATTGATACCTTCAATAAATAGTTTTTTTTTTATTATTAAGCACAAGTAACCAACTGGCGTACTCATTATACATGGTAATAAATGACAAAATAGTTCTTCCAACATCCTTTTTCATCTAACAACTCTGATTAAAAAAAATACACACCAAATCGTAATCTTTTATAAATGCTTGCTCATTTTCTTCCATAAGTCGCATTTAATTATGTTACACTGGTTACTTTACTTCAGTACTCCCATGCCTAGCCCTTTTGAAGTTAACTCAGCCTCCTATCAAACCGAATACCAGTGTGTCATTGGTATTTCTGGGCACCTTGGGAGGTAAAGGCGGTTGAGCGTGAGACTCACCAACACACCTTACATCGTGTCATTGGTCGTGAATATGTGGAGCGCTACCTTTACATTCTCATGCGCCGTTCACTGCGCGTGTACATCGCACAGGAAATATCTTTACATTTTATTTCAGTAGGTATGTGTACTAAAACAACATGCCCTCCGCATTCCATTTCATGTCAGCCTAGAAGCCCCACTTATAAACTATGATGTGCATACCAAAAGACCGTACCGTTTGTCCATATCTCCCACAGTTGTTAATTTCGAAATGAGATCTTTGTCACTTTTTATCCCGCCTAATCCTATACGTTATTGCCACTCTGTCACCTAGCTATCAAACTGTCTAGTATGTCCTTTTAGGGAAAATATCTTCCTCGCAATGAATCCTTCAGTTTTGAAAAATGCCAAAATTACTCGGAGCAAGATTAGGTGAGTATAATGGCTGAGGACATTTCGATGTTCTTATTCTGTAAAAATACCTTACAGTGCAGTATCTGTCAGGAAAGGATGATATTCCAGTGGAGAAGGAATCGTGACTTTGAGAGATTTTGCCGATGTCGCACTGCAATTACTTATCCAATAGTCGAATATACAGCATTGATTATTTGTCTCTTCGCTACAGGATTCGCCAGAATTTATTCCCATTTGTCGCAAGATGGCGTAGATAATTTTCTGATTCTGAGAGACTGAGAAAAAATTCTTATGTGGAAGAGAATAGTAGTGTTTCCACTGTTTTGGACTGTCGTTTTGTTTCTGGATTGAAGGAGGGAGGGAGATAAAGGTTTCACCCATTGTGATCTCAGACTCCAACAATAGCCCATTTGTACGCAGTTCCGTTGGGCAGAACCTGCGTAAAATATCCCTGCTAAAGAATTCTGGTTCAGCATACGTTAAACAGGCAGGGGAAAAGTGTTGATTTTCTTTTTACTATGTCTTAAGAAAGTTGCCCTTCAGAAGGTGAAGCAGTATATGACGTTTTTCATATAACTTTTTAAACGGCCAGAAACTGTCGGAAATCTATATGAAAGTCACCAGAGGAAAGTCGAATTTCTTTTCGTCTTATAGGCAGTAAAATTTGTTAGATCGAGTAGAAGCTTGCAATCACCGACTAGAGATGGCTCTGTTAAAAGTCCGTACGTATGTTTGTTTTGGAGTGAACTCTCTCTAATATGTTTGCTTTAGGACCATACCAAAGTGGTGTGATGTGGAAATCCAAGTCTTTGATCATGATATAGTAATCGGAATGTTCTGGGAACGATCCCAGCGGTTGCCCATCCTGAGTGAGGTTTTTCCTGTCATATCAGGCGAATACCGGAATGGTACTTAAAAACTAGGCCTTGGCTGACTTCCTTCCAACATCCTCGTCCCCACTCTATCCCGGTCTGAGCCTGAGATGCCCAAAGGGTATAAATAAATACAAAATAATAATAATCCTTATCATTATAATCAATGATCTTAGTTACCTTACAGTTACTATTAATAAAGGAATTAAGTGAAAATATCTATGTAACCTTCTTTAGACCACATCTAATCCTTACTCTCCTCACCCCCGCAACTGAGTCGATTTCGTACCATGTGTGTAGCCTGTGTGTGTGTGTGTGAGTGAGTGGGGAGAGTAAATGTAAAACTAAAAATGGTGGTTACTTAAATTTCTATAACGTGATTGTTTTCCAAGTACTTCGTTAATTGGTGGTCATAAAAGAATATTTAGACTCCCTATTTGATGATACGTATCGTTTTAATTCGATTGTTCTTTTCAGGAAGGCATTGCAAGAGGTTCTTCTAATGAAATCCAGGCAATTAGTTCGTCGGGATGTGATTCAGAAGAAAGCTCCATAATTGCAAAATGGGGTTCCGAGTGGTTGAGAGAGAAGGAGTTGCATTGTAAATCACCGGGAAAAGTCATAGTTGTGCAAGATCCTGACTCCGGGAAAAAGAAAAGGAAATTTAAACAGTAAGTACTTGACAATTAAGTTTGGTATTATAAACTTCATTTTTACTGCTAACTGTGATCTATACTTGTCCCTGTTCACCCTTTACAGCACTATTAAAATGTTGAGGTGAGAAAGGGAGAATATGGCCTTCATTTGAGATACCTTATAGAAAGATAAGACAGTATTGTAGTGAAGCAAGACTACAAGAAAACCTTGGGATGATCTGAGTCGATTTAATTGCCTTAATGTTCTTGAATATTTGGTTGGTGCATTGCGACCAAAATTCATTATTTTGAAAAGAAATTTTAATTGAATTTTCAATGTCAGTATTGCCGATCCACAACTTACGAAAGTGCAAAAATTGCATTTCTGAGTTATGCATTGTTTTCTAGTTTTGCCTAGAGTTTAGTAAGGAGCATTATATGAAATATGAAAGACCACACAAGATAACTATTTTTCAAAATATACTGCAAAGATTGTAGTGCAGTTTCTGATTTTTAAAAGAGTTATGACCTTTCAAAGTCGATCTTCGCAAAAACAGATTTTTGCACTTTAGTGAGTTTTCCATTGGGGCGACGATATGTTATTTATTAGGTAGATACAAATATTTCAGCATTTCTTAATATCATCCAGTCTTAATTTAGCTACTATCTCGACATTTACCTGATGAAACCGGCACAAACTTGTGAAAATTTCAGTTAGGATGACAGTGTTCTAGTGCCGTCTAGCAATTTTACTTAAAATCTAATTGAAGTAGGTGGTTAAAAAGTAGATTTCTTTAGAATGTTACTTAACATGTGATTGTGTTTTTTTCTTTGCAGAGAAGGATTAGCTTCGAGACTTTATCGACTATTAAATAGACGTAGATCTTCAGCTTGTATGTGGTATCATGAGTTACCTCATTCATCTAAGAAGTTAAAACATGAATCAATTACTTTAAGAGTGCAAAAGGTTGGTTCAGAATTCTTCCATCTTGTATTGCAATGTTTCGTCATTTCTTCTGAACTTGACACATCTACGTCTGATGAATCATCGAATGTAAAAGAAGAGGAGTCACAAATTACGATAATTTCTGATTATTTAGATCTGAAGCAGTTGGATATCCAGCAGGGGTCTGTCATAAGAGTCTATCCACCATGGTAAGAATTAATTTTTTAACTAGCTTACTTTATGGTATATAAATTTTGTCGTGGGGCAGTCAGAGTATTTTCAACTTGCTTTTACAAAGAGGATGACTAGGTTCTGAAGGAATATCCCATCGTGAGTTCATTTTTCCCTGCAATCTGACATAATTGAGCCGATAACCCTTGTTGAGAAACAACATATTCAAAAACCAGATTCGATAAATATTGGTTTGGTTGATGGTCAAGTTGTCATAAGAATGCTTGAAAAATTTGACATTATGTTGAATCTCTTGTTACCGATGAGTTTTGACGATAATTTTTTGTATAAGGATAACTACTAGCAAAGAGCGGCATAATGACACCAAACTCAAAATTGAGAAAGTTCGATTTTTCGAATACGGATGTTCACAAATTCTAATCTACAGTTAGTCTCACACGACGTTCGTGATCAAATAAAAGCTTTGCTGATGAAACAAATCATATGCATTGCATATTCCACCTTTATTTTAGCACACTGAAGACAGAACAAAGAACATGATACGCCATTTCCTGAGTATCAAAACGAAAAAGATACAAAGAAGAGTAAAAGTATTTACGAAGGAAACTACATCTAAACTTTTTCTTTGGGAACCGACATGTTGCACCTAGATAACACAACATGACGTGGGGCTTAGATTACTAGTGAGTTGTTGGAAAAACATCAAAATAAATTCTCAAGCTGCCTTGACACCACAGTCTTATTGCAATTTTTGAGGTGTACTGGAAGGTTCTGTATGATGTGTTGTTACCCGTTCTCCCGAAAATGTGCACCAACTGATGGCACTGCCCATCGTTTAAGGATCCAATTGAACCTGTTTGGATGTTCGGTACCTTGTGAAATCTGTTCCTTCATATATGCAAGCCGTGATGGCTCAAAAAGGTCTGTTTTCAGATAAATGTTCCAATCCAAAGATCGTTCTGTATATGATTCTAATGAGTATTAATGGATTCCTCAGTTTGAAATCTAGAAGACTACTGGATAAATTTCTGATTTGTATTGCGGGCAATTCTTATGGCTTCCTCTTCATTTCCTCTTTCTTGGTGTATATGATATTATTTGTGGTTTAAAAAAAAAACCTTCGTAAACGTTATATTTTGTATGGGCCATTTTTAATAACTTTGACTTCAGCCGGGATTCGAACTCCGGGACCTTAGAGTCGCTGGCTTAGCGCCCCAACCCATACTGCTACCAGGTCGGCGATATTTGTGGTATTTGATAGCTCAGAGCAATCATTAGTAGTAAGTTAACTTGATCCAGTCGGTAAAATCGCGGAGTTCGGATCGATCGGCATTGGGAAGGCACGCCGGATCGATACCGCTGTGGCCATCCACACTAAAGTTTTCGTGAAGATAATAAAATAATAATAAAAAAGAAAATTTATAATAGTATGTATCTTGATAACTTGATATACGTGCTCAAGGAAAATTGTTGAACATCTTCAAAAAATCGTCCAAATGTCCTGAAAAAAATGTTGATTTTGAGTAGGAAATTTACGTACTTTAACCTTTGATTTTTGTTTGGAGTTTGTTGAGTAACTCAAAGTAATCTGAAGTAAATGCGTAGTGATGTTAGGATTGAGAAGAGCCCATAGTGGTATTTTAGGTACATTTTCTAGATCATCGGGAACTGAAAACCCGGAAGATGTTCAGGTACTGTCTGTCTATTAGAAAGCATGCTTGATGAAAGTGGCTCTTCATTTTTAGTTTTATTTATTTACAGGAAAAAACTGAATTACGGTTCACCTGCTAGACAAGTGTTATTAGGTGTAAATCACATGGAAATCGTACAGGATAATAGTTTACAGCGCAGTGAACAACAGCAGTTGTTCGATCAAGTTTCTGTATTAAAAGAATTCAAATGCCTTTGTCAATGCGGTAAGTAGTTTTTTGCTATAAAATATAGTATAAACAGTAAGATACCAAGGATAACACGTATAAACCCGGACATCAGGGTGTCCGAGAGAGGTTAGAGCGCTCACTTTCTGTGGGCCTGGTCACGGGGTCCAGTGAATGGAGCGTTTCAGAGCCCACTTTACCAAAAACTGTAGGTCCCGTCCTTAGAGGCTCACCAGCTCGTTTAGGACGTTAATAACAATTCACTCACTCACGTATAAACCGGGGTGATAAAATAATTATTATTTATTGAAACTTTTAGTATTCCTCAATTTTTTGTGCATACTTGGTGACAAAAATTGTGTGTTTTTGAAGACTAACAGGGTTTTACATAACATTTTGTTCACAAGTATACTATTTCGAATCCAGCAATAATCTCTTGTTGCTCCTTCTTATAAGTTTCTGTTCTTAAGATCTCGTTTAAGTTTGAGAGGTCCAGTTTTTCCCCAGCTGTACACTGATTCATGTAAAATGACCGATGGGAAGATTTTCTGAATACAAAAAGTTGTATAGTACCTGAACCTTAGATGCCTAAAGGCCATGAATAAAAATAAAAAAATAAATTTCACATGTTCTGCTCGTCATACTTATCGGTTCGATGCTTTATTAAATTATTTTCAGATTCTTCCTTTAGTCATTTTCTTTGAATCTTAGTGTACATTCTTCATTCAATTTTGTACGTCGAAAATCAATTGAGACCATTTTACAGACTTAGAAAACAAACTGAAATATAATTCCTCCCTTCCTTATAGGGTGAAGGAGAATATTGAAATAGAATGTAGAATTGGGTGTCTGACTAAAATATGGCATCAACACAATATTTCAAATTCATGTCATTAAATTTTAATTCATGTAATGATTGAATTTGTTTAATGTTGAAAGGAACACAGCAGAATTGTCAGCCTTTATAATCGGGACTCGAGCCCGGATCTCCTAGTTTCCATGTCGTGGTGGTATAATGGATAGCATACCCGTCCGGAAACTAGGAGATTTGGGTTCGAGTCCCGGTCATGGCAGATTATATTTTTTCTTCGTTAATTTCAACCTTTACCACACATAAGTTATACATGTGAAAAGTAAAAATTTGTTAAACCTAAAGGTTCCTGTGCAGCTTCATTTTTTAAAATATATTTCTGTAAGTGTCTCAGAGTGATTCCTAAGCAAGTTTTTAAATCACACGTTTCCCCCAATCCGCCGTATTAAAGAATTGGTAATAAGGCAGAAACTAAAGTTTATTTTGGAATTAGTAATTTATCCATTATATTCTAGATAACTCCATGTCAACATGACAGCGGAGTTTTTGTGCTTTTATCATATGATGGAAATTAACGATTTTTGTAGCTTATCTTTATCTATCGTAATATTTTATTCGTGTAAGTTTGATTTTATAATGTTAATAGATGATTGTGCGACTATGTTTGCATGATTGCTCACATCTTTGTTTGCCATATGATCTGTTTTGCCTATATTCGGGAGGATTGGAAAATATTTTCCGAAAACTGAAATAAAAAAAGAAGTCCCCCCCACTAAAAAGAAATTTCTCGTCTATTCTATCCTGAAAGAAAGCATTATATTCTAGATAACGTACCTAGTTCGATAGTATGGTATGACCTCTGTAGCAAAACTGTATGAATAATGTGTTAACATTTTTCTTATCTTGTTCCCACTCTAGATCCAAGTGTTTCTACGAAGCAATGTAAATTTCAATTTGAACATGGTGGATTGGAAATTCTTAACTTGATGGGACTTGTACAAACAAAGATTCCGTCATGTGTTACTGGAGAAAGGAGAGTAACACACGAAGTAGTGACAGAGGAAAGTCTCATACAATCAGGTGGAACGATAGCCGAGGCAATACTAGGACATTCCGGGAAATTATCCATTGATATATGTATAAAAGTGCGCTTTGAACGTGTATTTTTATACAGGTGAGTTGTGGATAGAATTCGAAAAGTGTGTTACGATAATTGTTTTCACCTTATTGAATCGGAAGTCTTACTGCTTATCTTTTAAATGGTTCTACGTAAGTGGGAAGTATATGCTGTAGTACGCTTCACAGCCTAGCTCTTTTCTTTTTGTCTAAGCGTTAAACTTTCATTTTAGGGTTCAGCAGCAAGAGTTATGATACAACAGCTCTGTCGGCTGTCCATCCGTCAGTCTGTCGACAACTTTCAACTTAGGAAGTAGTAGTGCAAAGAAGGTGGTTGAGGTGTCATCGGAAAGGTCTCGCGGCAAGCTTTCCAACGAAACATTCATCATCCAAATAGGATGCTCGCTGCTGAAGCCTGGGGGTAGCATATATGCAGTCTCCCGACTGGAGTCTACCTCACTTGTTTAATACTGTCTGACTTGCATGTCTTCTTCCTTTTCTCTCTTCCCTTCAACCGTAACTTCAATTGAATCTGATGCGTGAAGAATTTTTTTAATGGGATGTTCATATGATGATGATAATGGTGGTGGGTATTCTTCCCGAAGGCAGTTCTATAATACAGAGGTCCCTCAGCAAGGTGAACCAATGGTATTTTGCCATTAGCTTCAATTGGATGAAGTTCTAAGTATGGAATCTACAGTTTAAGGTGAAAGTCGAATCACTTGTGTGCTCTGCTCATAGGGTATCGAACCTGAACCCCCTTGATTATAAGGCAACAAATGTTTTCACTCAGCTACCGATGACACCATTGTTATTTTTGTGTATGGTAATACGTTAAAAATCTATAGAAAAGTTCGTTACTGCAGTGACCTGGAATCATCCCGGATCCTCCCCTGCTACCAGCCGAGTACTCTGATATTAAACTACTACATCCTCGCCCAAATTTCTGTGTATAGGAAGTGTTCCTCGCGCCTCATCTGAATCAGCAAAATCTG
>JAGDQP010034671.1:0-19980 GCA_022664845.1 Lepisma saccharinum | reverse complement strand
AAACTAGATATGAACATTGCGCAAAAACGGTACACAAAAAAGCTGAGTGCTGTGACAAGGAGAGGGAAGGAGTTTGCATCCCATGCACATTCAAAAATGAAAAGATCGAAAAGACTGCTAAAATTATAAAATGAAGTTGCAAAGAACAATCGATAAGTACGACTAATGATGGATAATACTATTAGTAGTTGTACTGACAACGAAACGAGTGTAACAAGCAAGCATAAATCACTCTGTAGAATAAAAAGGAACAAACAAAGAATGAGTGGATTTAATGAATTAAAAACATCAGATATTTTAAAAATCTGGCTGGAAAAACGAAACAAAAATACTACAAAAAAATTAACAGTTCAAACAGGTTTGACTGACCTTTCATCCCAACCAAATTATTTTATATTTTATCAATTCAAAACTGGCAACTTTCCCTTGGAGATTTGCGCAGCTAGTTGCAAGGGCATGACTAGTTCGACATCAAAGAAATTGATTAATTACGAATTAGAAATAAAAATGAGGAGAGAGATTATTTAACAATATATTATAGCTTAAATAAGTATAAATGTACATGTTTACATATTGCATCAAGTGGGGGATTCCTTTTAGTAGTCTTATAATTATTATTATATTTCTTAAAACTCGTAAATACTGTAAAAACGGACTGAATAACAACATTTCTGTAATAGGAATGGCTCCTTGGAAAGTACCAGAAAGGATGTCTCTAGTGTTCTAGAAAGACGGGGAGGTGAAGTTAAAGGTGTAATGTACCGTAATTTCTCCACAAAGGCAGGTAGACACAAAAGCAAACAAGGAGGCCAGTGGTACCCTGTTGCCGAAAGGTGGCTTACCTAACTAGATATAACGTGGTAAACACTACCTGGGAGACAAGCCTACATTACATTACAGGAGAGGGCACAAAAAAGAGACCTGAAAAAGAAGCCGTTACAAATCCACCAGTGCCTTGCTTCAGCCTAGGACCATCGAAGAGAAAACACACATAATCAAGAACCACGAAGCATGCATGGAAGGAGCCGGAAAAGAAGTGCTAAAACGCTGAAAGTTGGCACAAAGCAGAAATGCAAAACACAAAGAAAAGGGCTCCCAAAAAAGGGGAGACGCTGGCGACAACATCCCGCAAGAAAGATCACAAAACTCTAATTTAGTGACCTAATACAACTAGACCCCTAATATGTACGAGGCTCAACGTAGCCGGGAACTAGTTAACATAAATCACGAAATTTATATACGTTCAACTGATTTGACTATTCCCTAATGTTTACTGAAACTTCGAATCAAAATATCAAAGCTTAACTTCATCTAATGTTACTTTCTCATATACAAATGAAATTAAATTTTCGCGGAGAGAAGTAGGGAAAGGTTAGGAACTTTTACAGTAATACCACAGAGATGGTAAACTATACCTACTTATTAATAAAACCCTTGACACAAGACATATCTGGTAGAACATAATTTTGTTCTTGTTTAGGAATAACAGACGCAATGCAAAAATCTGATTGCTTATTTCGTAAAAAAGAAGTTTCTGAAGAGAATCTTTAGCACATCAAAAATCTTTCTATATGTAAAATTAAGATGCTGTTAATTTTACATATAGAATGGTAAATTAATTGTTTACAGAAATGCTCTGCCTAAGAGCAGAGGAAAGATTTCACACACTTATATTTTTCTATAAGATTAGAATACTTTCAATTTCCAAATGTGGTAGACATTCTACACTTTAGCTCAGTTAAACAAAAATTCTACAATCACATAAGTATAACATTTCTTTCTGCAAAAAAGTTTAATCACAAATATAACTACTGGGCAGAAAATTAACTTTGATATTTCAAACTCGTTGTCAAATATCTCGTATTTTCCATTTTGGTACTTAATGCAACCTAACTTCCAATTTGATAACACAGTCAAGATATAATATAGTCGGGTTAGGAATGAATTTACAGAATAAATTTTCTAGGTGCGAACTGGCTTATGGTTAGCAAACACAACGTGGTAGTTTTGAACTTTGTTTGTAATCGAAATAAAACATTGCGAATGGTTTAATGTTTAGGTTTAACAAAATGAACATACTGTAGAAATTACGTTCAATATAAGCAACATTAATTTCTGAAATGAACAAAAAACAATGATGAGTGTAGAAAGAACGTTTATTTGAAAAGTAGCACCAATTATAGTTCAGTGAAAGATATAATATTCAACACTTTCGAAACAAATTTAAAGTGCTGAATTTCGCTATCTAAACATATGTGAATAAGACTTGGGTTTCAGAGAGAGAACGAGAAATTTAAGACATTAACCAATATATACCTGATTGTAAACCAACCCCCGATGCCTGCCAAATTAAGCGAAAATATCCATTTCACACATGTTTCTACAAGTAAAACAAAGCACTGACATGCAGAACGTACACTAATCACTATCACACAAACTGAAGAAAATGAGCCACAGATGAATACATTTATTTTTTATTTAAAAAACGAAAGCAAAGAAACACTGCACACCACATATAACATAAAAACACATCACAGAGAGATGAACCACATAAAGAATCATATCTTCGTTTCTAATATCAACCAATATGGATGGTCAAACGCCAGCCAGCAAAAATAATAATGCTCAGCTTCCACCTTGCTGAATCGTGAAAAAGGCGGCAACCAAATTTGATATATTTCTTCAGACGAGGCTGCTTTTGATATTTTTAAACTTTTGATACTGGACTGCATAATTATTTACTTCATATGTGCAATTTTTGAGGACCAACCCTTATCAATGTAGCTTTTCCAAGTCGACGGCCATTACAGAACTGTCTGATAGGCCACAGCCAATCAGAGACGAGGATCGAATCAGAAATAAAGAGCGTAAAGGGTGTGTGGCTTAAGCACCTAAATTTCTCAACGAAATAAATCAACAATCAGATCATTAAATTTGTTTAAGAAGATTTAAAACGAAAGATTTTTTTAAACAAAATAATGCAATAAAATATACAAAAAAAAATAAGTAATAAAGTGAAGAAACAATGCGAGTAAAAATCTTGCCAATACAACAATGAGAGTGTTAATCTGAATGGTTCGGCTTCATTGACATCTGGACAAATAAAACAATTTGAAGTTGTCGAAGACGAAAACAATTCACCAATAAAGCAGGAAAAAAGGAAAAAAAGGGGAGAGGGTAAGATATGTTGTGACAAACAAAGAAGTGAGCTACAAAGAAGTGAGCTTTAAACTACATTCAAATGATAGAAACGTTATAATGACATTTGAAATTGCATTTGGCAAAAGCAAAAACACACACGAGGCTGACGGAGAGCAAAATAAAGGAAAACATCCATATATATTTGGAAACACTTGCCACAACAAAGAAAAAACTGATGGAACAGTTGTACGAAAGAGGAAAATAGAGGGCAGAAGAGATGGATTGCGAGATTCTCGAGTAATAAGAAACAAAACGCAACGAAAGGAGGTAAACATGAATTCGAACCTCCCTCGATCTTGGAGGATCTTAAAATAGAAGATCAAAAGGAGGGAAAAGAAGAACCGCGAGAACTTGGGAAACTTGAATTCTATTATCCGCAAACATATCTGGAGGATAACCACAGATTATCCAGGCTGGAGGAACTAAATATATCGGCGGCTGCCTAAAGAATTTTGGTCAGAAATTTACACCAGAACCTCAAGTAAATTGCCTTCTCTACCATAGATGAGATCAACAGGATACAACTGAAATCAGATGGTATCCCATCGGAACCAGACGAGCTACTTAAATTATTTGACAAGATTTTCGAAAGAAGAGAAGAAATGTTTAGATTGGAGAGTGTGTATAGGCAATTTGGAGTGACAAATGGTAGAATTGTTTTAACACTTTATAAAAATTTCCTTGAAGCTACGTTTTTATCCGACACCCATGACAAATTGTGAACTGAGATTCGCGGAATTAAATGCAGAGAGGGGAAGATCGTAATGACAGAATTAAGAAAATTTGTGTAGGAAAACAATATTGATATATTACGTATCCAAGAACTATATACATACAATAAAAAAACAATTGGCAAGTCAATAGACGCTCAAGTGGTAACGAATGCCGAGGCCCCTATGTTGGGGACGTTAGTATTTGGTAAACGAAAACTCTAGACGTAATGATTATGACTAATTTGTGTGGCCGTTGTGTGCAGTGATTGACAGTTACATATTTAAAAGTAAGTTTCGTTTTGTTGAATATTTACTTCCAGTTCAATATCGAGCCAGCGTTCTTAATATATAAATGAGACCTTATAATAAGTCAATTCAGAGAGAAACGAATAATAATAGTGGTAGATTTTTATGCTTACTCTCCGCTTTGGAACTGCCCTGAGACTGACCATAGAGGGGAATTAGTAGAATAATTAATTCACCAACTCAAACTGCAGGTATCAATAGAGAAGGGTATCCGTCAAATTTTCATTGCAGGTCCAAAGCGAAGTCAAACATTGACGTAACAATTACAACTGAGTACATCTCATGTAAGGTTTCTGATTGGAGGGTTGAGGAAACAGTAAGATCAAGAAGTCACAACTTAAACTGGTTCAAACTCCAAAAGGAAATCGAAGAATTGAAAGTGGAGATAGAACTTTTACATACGATCTGAACAGAATAAATCGGGATAAATTCATCAACAATCTTCCAAGGATTGAAAGAGATGCTAATTACAATGAATTAATTGGAAAATAGAAAAACAGAGAAGAGAAGCTATTACTGGTGATGTGCCGGACAGGAAGTCGAGGGTAAAGAGTAGTAAGAGCCCTTTTTGGATCACAGAGATTGAAAATGTTAAACGAAGAAGCAGAGCAGCGAAGAAGAGCTGCCAGGCGGCCGTGAACTATGAACTGAGGCAGATGAGGTTGGAAAGATATAGAGAAGACAAAGCAACCTATTAAGCACTAAGAAATAGACATGGAAACCCTTTCTCGAGAAAAAACCTATCTCTGGACCCTTGAGGCCTGCCATATAAGCTAATTATACAAAAATAAAATCAAATTCATTATTAAATGCGCTAAAACAGAAAGACTGAACTTCACTTTATTATATTAAAATCTTGGGAAAATTGATTCAGGATGATAGATCAGACTAAGGCAGACGAGAAAACGAGGAAATAAGATCATCAGCACATTCCTCTCAGTTAAATGAACGGCAAAACAACGAAGCACAAGCACGATTAGAAGTGAAGAACGGTGAAGTCGAAAATGCGATCGAGCTTTGAAAAATGGTAAGGCCGAAATGAAATGCTGAGCGGAATTTACAAAAGAGCAAGAGATTTATAGACACCATTCCTCATCAAACTGTTCAAAGAATGTATAAACCAGCGCATATTCCCGACACCCTGGAAAGAAGCAAGGTAATCATTCTACTGAGGGGAGAAGGAAAGCACAAATCTAATAATGTAAACCAATCTGCCTAATTAACGCTATAAACAAAGTATTTAAAAATATCGTAACAAAAAACAAAGCTAAGGCCACAAATTGTAAACTGCAATTCGGTTTTCGGAAACTAAATCTACAGACGATGACATGAAAGCACTCGGTATTTTATCATATTGCATGCCAGCCCTGTCTGCTTTACAGAAAGGAATTGGAAGACACAAATGTGGTGGTGGGGTACGCTGATGAACTAACTATTCTGACATCCAGAAATAGTAGAAGAGACTTAGAACGGAAAGAAAACAAAATTACAGAAATACTTTCATCGTGGTGGGACAAAAATAAATTGGGTGAGATGTAGAAGGAAAAGATTCTATCTGACGTTAGTTATGGAAAACTAAAAAGAGAACTGTTTTGCAGTTATAATAATGACCAAAACCAGTAATCTATAATTACAAAGCTATGTCACAAGATTAGAGCACATTGCGTGATTATAAGTGTTTAGTATTAACCATTAGTTCAACTACAAAAGAGTCTCCATTTTAGTTTCCCCTAACGTCAGATGGAATGTTTTCCTTCTTAATCTCACCCATTCAATTAAAGGTATCAGTTGAGAAAACAAAAATTATGTTATTCAAGCGTGAATTAAGTTGGGAAAGGGCACCGAAAATACATATTTGCAATCTACCTATTGGAAAAGTAGAACATTTCAAATATTTAGGCATTATATTAGATGAAAAACTAAACTTTAAGAAACAAACTAGAGAAGCCACGGGAAATCTTATAAAAGTATCGAACAAACTTGTTTCAATAGTCCAATAAAATTTATACTTGCCACTAATAATGTTACGACTATACGATATGTAATTATTCGTTTCATAGTAGCATATGAAGCTTGCATATGGGCACATAGAATGCAAGACGTCAAGTAATTATTGAAGTAAACAGAGGGCAAAAGGTTCTACTACTGCGATCAACAGGGGCATTCAGAACAACATCGGCAGAGGCACTCCAAGTTGCGATGGCTACCCCATCCATGTACCTACAAATTAAAGAAATGACGGTGAGTTACTGGCTCAAAAGGAACAATCCCAAAAAATAACTAACCATTTTGGGAAAGAGGGTTGAGAATTTGCACCAGCTCAGGGAGAGATGGATAAAGAATGGCAACAAGAAAGGAGCATATCAACAAGGGGAAGAATAGTCTACGTACGCTTTCCTTCAGTGGAGGAAAGTTTAGAACTAGGTGATCTGGTGATATCTGAGGTGCAAATGCACTTCATCACTGGATGTGGCCCCTACAGAGATAAACTGCATCTCCTTTGCAACGATACACCTCAGCAACACAGTGGGCATGCTTGGGTCTACGAAACTAGATGTCGCGAATTAAATATGAGCCTCTGGTTCCGTTCCTTCGAAGAGAAACAGTCGCCCGCGGCCCACTGGTTGAGGAAAGGTAGTATGAGCTACTGGTTGCAGACCTTCGAAGAAATATGGTCGCCCGCGACCCACTAGTTGGAACCTGGAGAGGTGTGTAGGTTCCGTACCTCAGAATGAGATACTGTTGTCTACTGTAATGGGGGAAGACAATGGGGTTATGACCGCACTGCGGTATGTTCAACGCTGCAAGTTCCACTCCTCGTACACAAGCAGTCATTTGTTAATTCCCTAGAAGTCGAAGAAAATAAAAATCACATGGTCAAAAGAAATGCTTGTTTTATTGTTGTAGAAGCAAAACCCACTATTTGCAACGATCTAACGACAGGGTACTTGCTCTCCGGACTATACAGTAGCATACGGCATATTACGATGGTTTCTGATATGCATAACTGAATATCTATAAAATGAAACATTACATTATATTAATAAAATCAGACAGTGAACGTATTAACTCTTTATTAAAATATCTTTATTAAATCAGTATTAAAACTTCTTTTAAAAAATAACTGGAAAACAACAAAAAGAATTTCTGAATATTTCATGCGTGTGCGCCATCTTTTGAACTGCAAGAATAATGCTGTATACACATACAGTTACTGAATAGTGAACAGGCTACTGTTCAACACTGTTATATATGGCGCCCGATCGTGGCACATTATCGCATACACACAAAAAGAGCACTATAAAAACAAACACAATCACTCATCACTTATACAAATATTTACACACATAAAGTAATCTAAAAAATCAGTCATTGAGATCACTGGAATAGCTCCAAACTAGATATAGAATCACACACGACCGCACAAACCGCACGCACACTATAAACTAAAAATATATACATATATACAGTAAGTATGACATTAATTTCTTCGATAACTTCTAAGTTTTGAACAATTAACGCATTTCCTTCACAAGGTAGACATGGGCCGGTGATGGACTTCTATTTCATTACTATTCTCAAAATTACCTCAGCCACTGAATTCCCGTCATGGAGGCGTCGTGTGGGGTCGTTTGTACGACGGAACGCATCAGATATGGCAGCTGTCCATGGCATCACTTAACAAAATCTCGCAACAATAAGCAGGGTATACTTTCTACAAATGTGTTGAACATCGAGGTTGCTAGTTGGTACGCCGCACCATATCAAATCATAAGATGCAGTCTTCCATTCTATCCCGAGGTCGGAGAAGTGTGATTTCACACTTTGTAAACCATTCCACTGTTAGACCCATTCTGTCCTTGGACACGACACGTCATCTCCAGGACTCGCCGGGGTAATTATTTTATTCTGCTCTCTCATCGAGTGGCAGTCATACTTCCTAGCATCCTTTCAGTGGATTCTTCACATCCGTCCTCAACGTCTGCTTACAATCGTTCCCTTTAGTACGACTCTTAGACTGTTCTGATTGTACCCTCGTTTCATCATATTGACGTACTAATATATTTTCGAAATCTTCCCACCGTCGCACTAGTTAATAGCGTGACACTATCATGGTATCAATAACCGATCTTGGCGAGCGAAGTCCTTAATCGGAACACTCCACCTCGTGAAGGATAAAGTCCATCGTTTAGGGGTCTCCAATCCATTGTGGCTACTCCTTCCTTTGACACCACGGAGGGTAGTCCTGTCAAAGATTAGCAAGTGAACATCCCACCGGGATCAATGACTTTTTGACCTCCAATCTCCCCTTCCATTGCGTTTATTTCTGGGGGTCTCGGTCACTAGTCACTCAGTGTTTCTCGTCAGCGTCATGATTACTTCGCTCCATCTGAAACGTCATTTCATTTAGACTTTGCTCCATATGAGACTTCATTTAATTTCGACTTTCTTCCATCTGACTTCATTTCATTTCGATTTTGCTCCATCTGAGACGTCATTTCATTTCGACTTTGCTCCATCTGAGACTTCATTTCAATTCGACTTTCTTCCATTTGCGACTTCATATCACTGCGACTTTCTTCCAAAAGTGACGTGAATTCATCCTTAATCCGTTGTTCCGTCCGTTCCAATTGCTTAAAGAGTGACTTCATTTCATTCTTGATCTGTAGCTCCGACTGCTTTGTTTCCGCACCCTGTTGCTTGATTACCTTGAGTAATTGTTCGAGCATAGAAGGGATTAACACCTCGTTCAATCACTCTTCTTCTTTCATTGTTTCTATCGTACTGTCTGGTTTCATCGGGGACTAACCTATCTCTTCGTTAATATGTGTTGGATCCAAGGAGAGAACTGATGTGGCAGTTTTTTCAATCTTCTTTGCTTCACGATTTTCCGCTTCCTCCGCCATTTTCACCTTCACATCTTCAACAGATGCGCCATTCGCCAACAAATCCACGGGCGTGTTTTCATTCTGCTGCTCACCACTGGAAGCGACCATCTTGGATCCTTGCTCAATAGATGTCACTACTGAGTCTCATAATCTTATACAACGGTGCACCTCAACAACACAGCGGGCAAGCTTGGATCTATGAGACAAGGTGTCGCGAATTAAATATGAGTTATTGGTTCCGTTTCTCCGAAGACAAACATCGCTCGCGACCCACTTGTTGAGGAAAGATAGTATGAGCTACTGGTTCCAGATCTCCGAAGAAATATGGTCGCCCGCGGCCCACTGGTTGTGGACCTGAGTTGGTGAGCTACTGGTTCCAGATCTCTGAAGAGATATGGTCGCCCGCGGCCCATTGGTTGTGAAACTGATTTCGAAAGCTACTTTCTCCAGACCTCCGAAGAGATATGGTCGTCCGCGGCCCACTAGTTGGGAACTGAAGAGGTATGTAGACTCCGTACCTCAAAGTGAGATACGGTCGTCTACTGTAGTGTTGGAATAAGGGAAAAGACAATGGGTTAATGACCGCACTGCGATATGTTCAACGCTGCAAGTTCAACTCCTCGAAGAGAAGCAGTCACTTGTTAATTCCCTCCAAGTCGAAGAAAATAAAAATCACGTGGTCAGAAGAAATGCTTGTTGCAGAAGCAAAACCCATTATTTGCACCGATCTAACGGCAGGGTACATGCTGTCCGGGTTATATAATGTCTATAAAATGAAACATTACATTATATTAATAAAATCACAGAGTGAACTTATTTATATCTTTAGTTAATTAGTATTAAAAATTATTTTAAAAAATAACTGAAAAACAACAAAAAGAATTTCTGAAGATTGCATGCGTGTTCGCCATCTTTTGAACTGCAAGAATAATGCTATATACACATACAGTTACTGAATAGTGAACGGGCTGCTGTTCAATACTGTTATATCCTGGGCCTGGTGGAATCTAATATGTGTACCCAATGTTATGCTGTAGCCACGCCGGAGCATGTGGTTCTGGAATGTAGAGTTACAGACTTTGGTAAAAATGAACGAAGTGAACTAGAAAACATTAATGCATTTGATACTTAGAGAAATCCAGAGCATCGAAACATTTTGTATAGATTAATAAACAACATCTCTAAATACCACTGCAACAAATATATAAACAGATAACGATTAATGGAAAATGTGAATGTGTGGGGGGAGTGTAAAAGTAATGTGTCTACGTGTTAAAAAGGTAAATATGTATACTCGTGGAACTCCGGAATGTCGAAGTTTCCCTTGAATTTACGGGAGCGAACTAAAACCGGTGCCGTGGTGATGGAAGTGTATTGTCCTGTGCATGTTTTTCGTGTTTTGAAATATAAAATGCTGGTGAACAACAAGATACTCTAAAATATCGTAGTGTTGAACACTCAAACATACATGGAAATAAAGTACAAACAAATATTGCTGAACTCAGTGAGAAATGAAGCTTGAAAAAACAACCAAAGACAAACTCCTGATACAGATAGTGTCAGCAATAAGTGAATAATAACAGATAAAATCTCTGAAACATGAAAAACAGGTTACACTGATAGTAACATCGGTGTAGGGCATCGGGCCCTGTGCAATGATGTGGCATACAGGCGGAGAAACCAAACGAAACAATTTCCACATGAGAAAAGTCGAACAAGAAAAGCGAGGAGAAAAGCCGAACAAGATATCACAGTAGAAAAACCATCAGGAAAAGCGCAGATAAAGGCCCCATAAACCTAGGTTAAGAAACTGAAAGGAAGATTCATTTAAACAAGCTAGAGATAAATAAAATTATATCATTGCATGTCCCGATAAGGTTAAGTAAATGCAGAGCAACATCTACGAGTAGACTCGAATCTAAATGGTATGTCCGTAAAAGCTTTGTGTAGTATTATACGTTATGTGTATCTTTAAATAGAAAAGATAGAGATAGAGAAAAAATAAAATTTTCCCCAAATGAGTAATAAGGTCTAGATTACATTACGATGCTACAGTAAAGTAACCCCGAAATCACCCCTTGGACAAGAAAACAGGAGGAGCAAAAGGAGATTCTCAGAGTGTTTTATTTCCAGAAATCCGAAAAACTCTTACGGGTAGCCTGCCCCAAGTTAAGGAAGAGAATAGTAGTTTGTCAGGCGTTCAAGCGGCGTCTAACTTAACTTGACATTCAGAAATGGAAGGAGGTAGGGGTGGATGGAGGAACCCCAGAAACCAAAATTGAAGAGTTCCGCACATCAAACAACTAACCCTCTCCTAGAGCAGAACAGAGATTTCTTCCATTCTTTGGTTTATTATCAGATGGTATGTTAATAGATACGCCAGTCGGTTGAATTGACGTGGTTCATTTAGTTAAAATTACCTACGCTGAATCTATTACTATGTCAATGCCAGATATCTGGGCTGGAGGCAATAGTGATGCAACTCTCTTCAATCCATCTATTATCTATGTCGAGATGTGAGGTAATGAGGAAAAAAGTCATTTTCGTTAAAAGGTTGTATCGTCGTTCTAGACCGAATTTGATTTCGAGGTTTGAAACATTGAATGAGATCGCGCGAGGCTTGTTATACGAAATAATCGGAAGATAAGCACGCTCCAGTAAAAATTTTGATATTTGTGGTATAACGTTTGAAAGTTTATAAAAAATATTACAGGAATTAAGCATTTGGCTATAATTGATGTTTCTAAGTGGAATTTTAAAGTGTGTGAAGCCAGTAGGGGTTTTCAAAATTACTGGAACATTTGGAGCTACCATTATTAATTACACAATATCATGTTATAAAATAGTGGAAGGAATCAAAACTTTATTCACACAGAAAAGTGAATATTTGTGCTGTATTGTCCTAATGTTCTGTAAAGCATCAATGTTATTAGCAACAAGCATTAAAGTTGGCTGCTGATGTCACTTTCGTGATTGTTGACTAACGTGGATTTACTTTTCTATTGTTATGCATAAAGAGAAAACATATGACGTCACCTACGGCAGAAGACTTCCACCGTGGGTGGAAGGAGTCGAGAAAGGAGTGGAACGAGAAGTTAAATGGCACAAACTTCACTTTAATATAAATATTTTTGTTCTGTGAACGTAACCAAAGTATAAAAACTAGCATTATAGTTATAAACAAGTCAAAGAATCATTGAAGATTTTATAGTATCGTACTTATTAGCACTCGTACTATCGAAGTGAGGTGTAGATATTTCTAAAAAATATATTTATACGAAATAACCGTGACCCATCCTGACCCAAGTGTAACCTGTAGGTTATAAAAAAATCCATTTAAAAGGGAACTTCTATTTCATAAAGAAATTTACCATAGTAGACTGTCTTTACCTGGATAGTAGATTTCCGTACATATTTATGAGTATTGATTGTGAGTACTTCAGTGTTGGGATAAGCGCCTGTACTGTATATAAACATTAATAAAGTACTCACCAGTTAATGACAATCTTTTCCTCGAGTAAAGAAACACCTTTTGAGTGCTGATCCTATACTTTGAAAGTGTATCCTCTTATAAAGTTAGGTGTATTAATAAACAGAAAGATTATCTGTGGAAAATAGCGTTCTAACATTCCTGAAAAATAAAATACTTACCTGTGGAAAATATTATACCCACGGTCGTGAAAAAGAAAATATTTACCTTAGCAGATCTAATTGTCCAGACAATCGTGGCAGGATCCAAGTGTAAATCTTCGTCTTTGATTCTAATTGTCATTCAGGATGGACGGCGGAAGGAACAATTTCGAGGGGGCTATACAGCCCCCTCCTTATGGATATCTTACAATTGCAATATATATTATGAATTTAAATTAACTCTCTCTCTCTCTCTAATATATATATATAAGTGGGCTCCTGCGTAGCCTAGTCAGTAGCGCGCTCGACTTCAGTGCGAGCGGTCCCTGGTGGGGGATCAACAATTTTGGTGTTGACAAAGCATCGTGAGGACAATTGGGGAACTGCTGTGTGAGTAAAAGACAGTGGCGATCAGAGTGAGAGCTTCGGCTCTCCTCTCCCAACCCTTCTGGTCGGCGTGAGAGCAGTAGACCAAATCCCCACTTCGGGGAGAGGCCTCATCCACTAGTAGATCGTATATGGCTGTGAATTGTATATACACAGGGTGTTCAGACATTTTGTACCTTCGTAGTGTCTAGGATCTGGTTTTACGCCGTTCGCAGTTATTACATGTCCGAGATAGGTTAATTCCAGTTTAAGAATTCTGTCTTATCTTTACTGAGCTGTAGATTACTCTTTCTAAATCTACTTAAAACTTATCTTAACCTTTCATTGTGTTCTTGAAGAGAAGCAGCAAATACTATGCAGTTATCCAGATAGATAAAACATTTACTACCTTGCAATCCTGCTAATACCGAGTTCATAAGCCTCTGAAATGTGGAGGGAGCTGTAGATAAACCAAAACTTATACGTTTAAATTCTGAATTTGATATCTTGTTCCAACATTTCCTGAATTTGGTCGTTTACCTCCTTTTTAAAACATTCTGATACGCGATAGTTCTTCTTATGGATAACTCTATCTGCGTATCGGAATTCTATGCTGTAACACATTTGTGGCTGTCAATTTATCACCAGGGAGATAAAATACATCATTAAATTCGTCACATATATTCAAAATTCTTTCATTTTGTTCTTTATTTTAATGATCTAGTCGCAGTTTACTATGTAAAAGCGCTAACCTGGCACTAATTGGCTGTGACCTCTCAGACACCCTGTAGTTGTTTCTGTTTCGCCCACAAATATACTAGATTCCTGAGAATAGCCTTCTATAGGATCTAATTTTAGTTGTAACAAATCTTTTTCATCAGTTCCATTCAGATTTAGCACACTTACTACACGCTTGCTATCTACTCCTTTAGTGATACAAGAAGAAAGATAAATTCTTGGTTGTAGTTCTCTTTTTTCTACAAAACCTATGCCCACACTGACTGTAGGATAATAGATTAATTGTTCGCATCTGGCAGATATAGTTTGATAGAGGGAATGACTATTTTATCTGTTTTCTGTTCAGACGTTAAGTTCAAGGGATAATCCGCAATTGACAGAGAAGAACTATAATGCAATTGACAAGAATTTTCCCTCAAGAAATCACGTCCTAATATTTGTTTGCGTTGTGGTAAACATTTATCTCGTACGACTTGAAAGTTATGAGTAAACGCCACTCCTTGGATTTCTAAAGTTAACGGTAAAGATCCTAATGACCTATTTTCTCTCTGATTAAAACCTCTGACAATAATAGTTCGACTTTCATCAATTTTTTCTTTTAATACGCAAGGAATTGCAAGCAATGACACTAATGACAAATCATCACCGCAATCTATGAGAAACGTTGCTGTACGACCCCATTCTTTAACGAAGATCGGTATAGTACCTTCATTTTGTTCCTGTACTATGCAACCTTTTCCTTCAATTCCGAAAGCGTGAACAGGTTGCTTTCTCATGCTCATTGTTAGTTTTCCTTTTTCCTATATTCTGTCTGAGGATGCGCCTCATAATTACGAGAAGACCTGCTATAACAACTAGAACCGCTAGTTCTACAAATATTCCTCTGACCTTCGCCCCTTGAAGATGCATAATAATTCTCCTTGAACCTACTGTCCGCCCTAAGCATATATACTTGATATTTCCTAGGTACGTCTACCCGAGAACCTTTGGCAGCACTGCATGCTCCAATACAATCAGGTTGCAAGGACTCCTTTCCTTCAACATTTACTTTAACTTCCGGGACATCTCCAGACAAGCATCCTTGGGTCAATCCACTTGACTCCATACAAAAATTACAGTAAGCTACGTTACTTTCAATTTCAGTACCGTCCCGTCCTTTCTCAGGATAAGTTGAACAAAAATGCGTTCCTTTGACCTTACTACCGTTGGAAGTTCGATTACGTTTAACTAGGTAACAATCCCTCTGTTTATGTCCAACTTTACGACATAGAAAACAAACTATTTTCTTTTTCTGGAACTGTTTGGCGGGTTGCTGCGCAAAAGGATGGACGTGGTGGGAACTAATCTGTATTTCCTCCTGTAAGGCTAGTTCAAGTAAAGAGCGAAGAGTTGTTTCATCATTCGTTTTAAAGCGAATAATTAGTTATATGCGGTCGTTTTGCAGTCCATGAATGAAGCTTGCTTGAGCGAGTAACTCCACTAGGTCCAGTGCCCCAGGCAATTTAGAAGAGTCTAACACTCTATTGACAGCTTCTCTTAATTGACTCTGTAAGGCGTCTACTTTGCTAGCCCAATTCGCAATAGACTCGTTTTTAGATTGTCGTGCCGAGAAAAGCTGACATGCATAAAAATCTGTCGTTCGCCTAGCTGCATAATTTTCAATAAAAAATTGCTTAACGTCCTCCCATATAGATTTAGCATTACGAATTAATAATCGGCTACGTGCTTCAGCTGTGATTCTAGCTTTGACAAATTTTAGCAAGATTGAATGCTTGTCGGGGTGAACTAATTCTAAGGCAGAATCTACATTTGCTATGAATTCCTCTAAAGTTTCTCTTTTTCCTGAGAACGGTATTGTAATTACTTTTAACGCTTGTATTACACTACATTACATATTAGTATCTGTAATGTAGTAGTACATATATATATATTAGTGATTTTGTTTCCATCATTGCTATTCCAACTTTCATTTGAACTTCAAAGTAAAATCAATCAACACTAAAAGGACCCGAGTATTGATCAAGAAATGAAGTAGTTCCTTCAAACGAAAGATTGCAAAAATTATCTACACTTTAGTTCAAATTCCAAGTCTCTAAATCTTGTTTCAAACTTATTTGTGACTGAGTCAATTTTGCGGTGGAATACAGACGTTCTCCAGTGGTCTTCACAATGCATCTTGATATTCTTTCCGTCCGATCCTAGAAGCTTCAATATAAAGATCAGAATGTGGAGAAACATTTTTTTTCTTTCCTGGTATTTTCGTCTATTGCAAACTTTGTGATTAGATAACATTCAGTTTGTTCCGCTCTTTTTCGAGAAGAACCTATGTACCTGGCTTTGCCTTGCCTATCGCCATATCTTCCTTCAGCAAGAATTTACTGAGGGGATGGGGGTGTTAATTTCAGAAGAAGATGAAAAGCAAACAATACAATAAAGTCATCCTTTGTCATGCACTTTGAAATTCCCTACAGAACAGACAAATATCACATTAAAAGAAAACAAGCAGTTTTTTTATTCTTCTCAACTTATAAGAACTTAGACTGAGAATATTTCTGTGGGGGCTGACCAGAATTCTGGAGGGGGCTAAGCCTACCCAAGTCCATCGTTCCTCCGCCCATGTCATTCAGTCAAAACTTTCGTCGTTGAAGTTAGTGATCTTATTTAGCTTTACCCTGTACGAATTGTCACATGTCCTTCAGTGAAGGTGGAAGATATTAAAGAGAAGGTTGCTGCGAACATTTATAGTGCTGTCGTCGTATTTTATGTAGATTCAAGTAGAAGATACTTTGTATCTGGAATATTTTACGATCAATACAAATGAAATTAACGTTTTGTTGAGAAGAAACTCAATTCTTAAAGAAGTATTTGGCATAAGAATTTAAGATTTCATAGATATTCTTACATTGTTTCAAGTATATCATATATTACTCCTGTTACTTAAGAGTTAAGTGTTTTAATGGATCAGTATTACTAAAACTCGGTAGGTACGTATAATAAGCAAAGAGAACACGATATAAGTCATTTTTGAAAATATTTTAATTTTTGTCCATTTCAAGATAGTTACTCACACTGGAACTTCCTTTCAGGTTATATTAATATCTCGCGATAGAGTAACCGTAGCGTAGCGATTCGAACAGATTTGAATTCCTTATTGCTATTGTCTTTCATCTGAACTATTTCTTTATATGTGCATTATTTTTATTTCATTTATTCCCTTTTTATTTTAATTTCTTCGTGTATTCTTCATAGTTTCACCTACAACTTTTGCAATATATCTAATAAGCATTCTTCGTATGAAAATCGTAGAATTGAACATTTTGAATTCTCAGGACAAACTTCGAAAAATATTATCGAAATGTTCTTATTATTTTTTTAGAAAATCATCATTAATCTGAGTTATAATGCATCTGTGGCCACAGAAGATTTTCGAAGGGTATAAAGTACATATTATATTTAGGTTTAAGATAAATAAGAATATTGACATATTTCTATGTAGTGTAAGATATTATTTGTAAATCTTGCCAATATTTGAATGGAAAATAGCCTCTATATATCAATTTGCTATTAATATATTGGAAATACTTCCCGAGGCACTTCATAATTTTAGAGGCAATTATCACATATTCCATACTCAAATCAAATCACATCAAATATTTGAGGTGACTGAATTATTGGAGTGACGAGATATATAAACCTTTCCTAATATTGAAATATCTTATATTGTAAGTGATTGATAACTAAATATCTTTATCCATTTTTGAAGATATTACAATATTTATTTTAATAACATTTGAACTAAAACAAACAATAATTCCATAGATAATTTATAGTGGTTGAATACATCAACCACAGTGATAACATTTAAATTTTCATTTGTAGAGTGTACCACAATTTGCATTCATAAATTGTTGCAGATATTATCATTTCTCATTTTTGAATTTAATTAAAATCCAGTGATACAATAAACAATTTTGATATCAATAGACATTGAATATTTGAATATTCATATTTTATCAAAGAGGTTTTTTTTGTAAATATAGAAATGTTTTACTGAATATTTCATTCTTGTGATAGAAATCTAAAGGTATTAAAATTAAAATAATTATTGTATATTTATTTTATTTTTTATTTTGATACAATTGCATTAAGGAAGTTTAATAAGGTATAATTTAGCAGTTAATTCACTGATACTGACATTAGTGATATGTCTAAGAACCTAGTATAAATTTGTTTTGAGCAGAAACACTTAGAACTCATTGTCTCACGACTTGTTATTCCAATTGTGAGGTACATTTACACCTTTGGACGAGATTACTCATTCTTGGAAGGTACCTCCTTAACAGATTATATATATATTCGTAATATTCTTAGTCATAACATGCGAAGACGACCACTGTTACAGAGATCACTTGGCAAAACATCGTTGCAGATAACGCAAGAAGCAAATTATACTGAAACACATGAGAAAGATGGAAATTAGAAAACATAGTTGCTTGTTAGGCAGTATTTGGATATATAAAATACTGAAAATAGTAAAAAATTAGTAAATTTCTAAACTTTCCTGTTGGAGTGTAGCGCGCACGGAATGTGCCATGATGTACATTTTCGCCTAATAGGCCTTCCTATGTGCCCAACAGTCTTGTATCCCTAATATTTTCTTCGAACGGAGTGTCTAATATTGGGGTGTTCAGCTTGATTTTTTCTATTGTGTTTTTACGTGTGCAATGCTGGGGCCACACACCCGGTCGTAAAACTAAATTTCATAACCTACCTCGTTGTTTGAAATCCATTTTCTTCATTATGAAAAATGAATAAACAAGCATGTAAGATTCAAGACAAGCAACAAAATTCCACTGTGTATAGATTTTTTTCTCTTTATATTACTACAACATCATTCTTCTATGATCTAAATGAGGTAACAATTGCATGATGAGGTAACGTATTTTCGAACGTGTCAGATTTCATTATTGAAGATGATGGTCGTCTTGAAGGAGGTCACATGACCTTATGTAACTTGAGGTGAATTGGACTACATTTAGAACAAAAAGAAAATAAATTAATAATAACAGCTGAAACAAGAATAATAAGAAAATGAACAATAAAAATAATTGTACAATTCAATTTTCTCTTTTTCATTTCGTTTGATTTAGCCTGCAATATTGTATTTTCTTAACTATTGTATAAGAATATAAATACACATTTTTGTAAGCATTAAGTAAACGTAGAAAGAGAAATTAACGATTCAAAAGAAAGGAAAGAAAACACAATATTGTATGGTATTTGCCCTCAATTTCTTAAAATAATTTTAATATTTTGTAAAATAAACAATTTCGATACTGTATTTCCAGGTGCTTATAACATGAAAAATAATAGGTAAATATGGTTTATCCTCAACTTCGTTTAGCCGGAACGGGTACCGTCCTATAAACTCCGGATGAACGTGGTTTAGTGTGTATAAATGAAAACTGTTATTACCATTAAACAACCTAAGGAAGAAAATTAAATTGGAAATATATAAAAATGTACAGCTGAAATTTCTTGGTGCACTGAAATCGCCACGCGCTGCTCGTGTAATAAGAAACTTCGCGCTCGAAGGAAGGCTAATGTGACGATATCTGTTCAAGAGTCTGTAGTATGCAAAGTTGGTGTAGTTTTGATTTCATATGTTTGCTTTTAAAAAAACAAATTCATGATAAAATTACAAAGTCTGCGCAAATTTTTAGTGAGCTTGTAGGGTTGGGATCTACAGTCCTATAATCTACTTTTGCGGCAAACTTAGAAAATGCAACGCTAAATTACAAAGATCCAATTATTTAAAGCATGTTTCAAAGACTATTGGAAGAAAGGGACTTACCTAATACTTATATTTTTGACGCAAGTTCTGAAAAATTGGGCTTTCTAACTTTGTGTTTCATTTCTTCAGCTTTTGTGAAAGTAATCTGGACCCCTCTGTAACTTAAGCATTCAATGTAGCAATTTGCTAACATTCCATAGGAATTTGATACCGATTCTATGAGTGGAACACTGTTTTCTTCTCACATGTTACAGGCGATCCCATGATGTATATTGTACTAGAAAAAGTAATTCAACGATCCTCTCGATATGAAATTCCTATCCAATAATAATTTATGTCACCC
>JAGDQP010034670.1:0-19980 GCA_022664845.1 Lepisma saccharinum | reverse complement strand
GTACAATGATACCCGCTGAGAATTTTTGTTACCTATTTATCTCCAGGGAGAAGGAATATTAGAATTTTCCCTTTATTCATCAATCTTGTTGTTATCTTTTACTTACATTTATGGCGTAACCTAATTTGACGACTAATTGACCACTTATTATGTTTTTTAAAGTGACATAGATCCTTTCTCGACGAGGAAAACACTCGTGTCTTTCTAGCCATTGCTGGTGCTGAGTTCATAATGACTTTTTGCTGCATTACTCGATAGAAAATGTTGAATTGTTACTAAAATTAGGCAGTCTAACTGTATTGTAGCATTGATATGTGACTTTACAGGCTTTACATCCTAAAGCAATTTTTAAACAGTTAGTTTACTATTATTATTATTATTATTATTATTATTATTATTATTATTATTATTTCATATATTTAGAAGCAAGACAGGGAGTATGGTCTGAGAGCAGCATATGATTGAAGGATGACGTCTTTTCGGAGCAGGAAAAGGGAAAGTAGCGACCAGAACCTTCGTCTAGGTATCGTACCGACAAGGTGAACCTATGATGACTTGTCATTGATTATCATGGGATGGAGATAACGCCCTAATCAGGACACCAACATTTTAAAGCGGATTCTGAAACTACGTTCACCTGTACTCACTGGTTAGTGCTCTTATATTGGACGGGTGAGGGCAACTTGGGCCACGTGTAGAACCTATTCAGTCACGAGCAGGGTCAGGTCAGTTTGGGTCGAACGTCTTCGGTTCACGTGTCAGATTGGCTCCGCTTGAGTCTCGACTCGCTGAGAGCATTACCACCGGATATCAAGATCGGTATTCCTTGATTAAAGTAACATACATAAAGTAACCTATCCAGATGGAGCACGTACACAACGAAGATACAATAGCTGAAGGATAATGGATATAGTGAGTATGACAGAAGATGGATCAGGAAGACAAAATGTGACAAAGGAAAAGGAGAGCGAAGGAAAAAGGAGAACAGAAAAAGAGATATAAAGTAGAGGAAAAATTATGAAGAAAATCAAACGCTGTTTGGGAAGGTAAGAGTAAAACCATAGGAAAGGAGAGAAGAGGGTCTTGGACTTACCAAGAATAAGGTGCTGAAAAGGATGGAGGGTAAAGAGAAGTGCTGTGTAGGATTCCGTGTATGAACTGTAAGGCGGTGTATATAGGAGAGACAAAAAGGAAATTACTGTAGAGGCTTAAGTAACACAAGGACGACGTTAGGCTAAAAAGGGACATAAATGTTATTTACAAGCACGTCCAGGAGAAACCGTATACGAGATAGACCGAAAAGCGGAGGAGATACAAGAACAAGACGAAGTTGCTTAAGAAGTGGAAAGTAACAAGTAGAATCAAGAAAACTGAGAACAAATCGATGAAATGGAAGAGTGGGTTACATATAAATTAGAGATGGGAAGACATGCTGGGCAAAGAAAAGAGAAAAGAAAGTATTAGAGAAAAGGTAGATAATTTAGAAATTTCCGAGTTTGATTATTTATTTGGAATTGGATAAAGACTTGAGTGGAGAATGTGTAGAACGTTTCTTCTATATTTGTTTATGGTTATTTATTAATTACGGTACTTATTACTCCGCATTTATTATTTACATAAAAATATTTCATTGTGCCTGATTCAAGTTTCTTTTTATGCAGCATTTTTGTTACAATATTAAGATAACGTTCTAGTTGGCTAGGAGGCATGGTCTTCATTAAGGTTTGAGCAAGTAAACTATTTACTAACTGTTAACATTTACTGTTACGAACTGCTTGGTTAACATTTGTTTAGTTTCGCAAAGTAAACAATCACCGGACTACGGTAGGTGGAAGATGAAGAAAGGATCTCTGTACTTTTGGTGCTTAATTATGAGCTCACATAGCGTTGTTTATTGTTTGTGTGAAGTAAGTATTGATAGAACACTGGAACTGTTGCGCTTACTATGTTGTTTCTGTAATAAAGTATAGTGTATAAGCCTTATTATCATATTTTAATTAATCTGATCTATTTTCAACACACAAAAAACAAGGGAGACAACAAATCAATAACTTATATACAAGAATAATATTTCTTGAAAACAAGAATTATATTTCTTCCGAAAAGTCAATAAAATAATATCGGTTTATTCTAGATTGTCCTTGAAATAAAACAATAGGCCTATTCGCGGTTTCTTCCATGTGTTAAATTTGAGATCTTTCTCTTTTCTGAAGTGATTCTATATTCATATTACCAAAATTCGTATTGACCACACGATGCCATTACACAAGAAGAGAAACGAGTAAATCATGCTTTACGAAGTTAGTCTCAATCGTCAATCCAGTCGATAGAATGACGATTGAGGATATACTGTATCTCTCAAAGTATGATAATGACTTGTTTTATTTCTTGTGATCAATACAACTTCTTGATCGAAATAACCCCATCCTACATTACCCGATCAAAATTTATAAAGAAAAAACATTTCTATTTGTCTTCTTTGATGGAAATTCAAAGACTCTTATCGACAACGAATGATATTTGTCAGAACGGGGATCCATAGTCTGCCTATAACACGCTAAACAATTTTGGATTTATGTCGGTTTGTTTTGTGTTTCGTGTTTCAAGATTTAGATACGAAAGACATATTGTAGTTGTGATCGGTTGAATAAAGCCTGATAAGATGATTTGATTTCCGAAATTCTGTCATGAAATCTACATATACAAGTATTGGACAAAATAATGGAAACTCTTCTCAAAAGTGGGACATATTGTAACTGTGCTTGGTAAGACTGAGTACTGCGTAAATCAATCGTCTCTTGTTTCTTGCAGGTAGGATGAAATGTGCACTAATAGTAGAGTGTGGCAGTGTGGTTGTGGACGTTGTGCAGGTGTGGTGAGCGACCAGTATGTCCAGGGCTTGAAAGTGATCGAAGCAGACCGGAACGGCGTTCCAGTTTGTGAGTGTCTGGAACCTACCTGTTCCGTCTCGTCACTGTAGTTATCATAAAATCAAAAAGGCAGCAGCATGCTAACGTGGGTAAAGCGTTACGTTTCGTGGAAATTTTCCGTTCGAGTCCTGAGTATGTCCGAATTGATTGAGTTTCAAAGTGGTGCCCGTCTAGCTTAAGCATCTGTGAGCAAAACAGTGACGTTATGCGGTGTAACAGAAGGCACAAGTTATGCCGTCTCGAAAGTCATGACTGCATACACAGTAAAATACGATCGACGAAGCACAATTGGGGTCGAAAGACGAATCTGCAGGATAAGGACCGCCGGATTTTGAAGCGGATTGTGGCGTCGCAGAATATAACGGTGACCAAGAAAGTGACTACAGAAAAAAATCTGCACCTAAACACCCCAGTGCCATCCAAAACTGTGAGGCAGGAACTGTATAAAATGGGTATTCATGGACGGGTTGCTATTCCCAAATCCCTAATAACAGACAAGAATGCTCAAAGATGACGTGCATGGTGCAATGTCCACAAAAGTGGATGTTGGAGGACTGGCAACGCGTCGTGTGGTCGGACCACTGGACACGTGTTTGTCTGGCGAACACCCTCTCAAGCATACAATGTGAACTTTCTCCGCTCTATGTGTCAAACATGGTGGCGGCTTTATTTTGTTCTGGGGTGCTATATTATGCTAGATAACTCTATGGGTAACCAGATCCAACCCAATGGTGCAAACTTTAATTCCACAAGGGAATGCTATATTCCAGGATGATAATGGCCCCATTCACACTGCTGCCCATGTTGAAGACTGGTTTCATGGACATGCTGATGAGATTCAACATCTTCCTTGCCACTCGCAGTCCCCAGACCTGAATATCATCGATCCTCTGTGGGTTGTTTTGGAAATTCAGTTCGGCTTCGATTTGTATCTCCTTCGTCTCTACTTGAGCTGGAGGCTGTGTTGCATGAAGAATAGCGTCAAATTCCACCCGCCATTCAGGACTCTTATTGGTCTATTCGGTCCATAATTCAAACTGTATTGCGTGCTAAAGGTGGACCAGCACAGCACTGTATTAATACAAAATGTTCCGACTTCCACATGTATTTGCATTATTTTGTCCAATACCTGTATAAATGAAAGTGAGAATGTTTGTCGTCTCCACAAAGCTCAAAAACGAATACAAGTATAATGATTTTTTACATGACCTTAGTCCTTTGTCTCCTTTAGGGTTTTTATAACGTTACTTTGATGATCCAATTATAGTTGAGATATTATACCATCAAAAAGCCCATTGACCCAAATACTAGAACAATGAAATAAATACATTGTTTACATTTTTATTTAAATTTCGACTGTTGCAATCCCGCAATAGTTTACCTTAAGTCATCGTTTTCAACCCTTTTCATGCCGCGACCCACTTTTACCGTGCCTTCTGCCCGGTGACCCCTAAAAGTAATTTTCTTGTTTGTAATAAGCGGTTTTGTTTCATTTTGTATATTCAATAGCCTCCTGAAAGCTTGAACACACGCACATCATAAATAAATTAATCATAATTATATTCAATCCACTACAGGATGAGGTCTTTCCCCGGAGGGAGAAGATTGGTCTACTACTCCCACGCTGACCAGACGGGTTGGGAGAGGAGAGCCTAAGCTCTCACTGTGATCGCCACTATCTTTTATTCATAGCAGCTCCCCAATTGCATCATGATGCTGAGTGGGCATCGTTCCAGACCAACATACCTTGGAAAAGAATCCTTGGCAGAGCTGGGAGCCGAACCCGGGACTACTCAATCCCTAGTCAGACACGCTAACGCCTTTACCAGTCTGTTTCCCAGTTACACGAATTAATAAAGAGTCTTCATATTAGAAACGTGGTATTTAGGACAAGAATGTGACTGAAAATGACTTGATAAAGTATATCACAAAAATTGAACCAGTCATTTTGAAACATTCTAAATCAAAATAGGCTCAGATTTCGCGCTAACCTAGTAAACTTATGCAATCTTTAATAACGTTTCAAATATTTTTGTCCTTTTTTATTTTGTGCAATATTTGATTTTTATTTGAAAATATGACAATTAATTTGCTCCATTTGGTAATAAATATCCTAATTATATTACCAAAAAAACTATTTAAAAAAATAAATTATCTTTAGTAATTATAAAAACAAGTAAAATAAAATACCTTCTTTGAAATTTATTGGTTTTAGATTACAAAACCCTAGTTAAATTTAATTTTTCAAATCCTCTCTCGACCCCCTTGCACACAACCCACGACCCCAACGTTGAGAAACCCTGACTTAAGTGAACGATTTCTCATATCAGAAATGAATACATAAGTTTCATGCAGCTACGATCAGCGATATTACGTGATAATTCTTTTGTGTTACAAGTATCAACTATTTTCCAATTCTTTTCGTTTTATCATATTCACTTTATTACTTTTATTTTCCGCCTCCAACCTTTACTGGTAAACAATGTCAGTCTAGAAATCACGCCTTGGAAGGAAAGCGAGTAAAGCGATACTAAAAAAAAAAACAATAGTTTAAATGAAGACACTATTATCAGGGAAAGTGGAATGCAGACACAAAGAAAATTAAGAGTAGCTGTTACCTATTAATTTTGAAAACAGTTCCAACCATCAGTGTTGTTAACATAGTTTATTCACCCCTCCCTTTTCCCCAACATTCGAGTATTTTAGCTAGTATAGAATATTTTACAGAATTTTTGTTCCTGATTAATATTGTAGTAAATTATTTCTTAAGTGTTAAATGTGGATCTTTCATTGTATTCACTCTCTTGATCATCTCTCCTTTAATCTTATGTTAGTAGGTGAGGTGGGGCCGGATTTACCACTATGCTCGGGGCTAGGGGTTCAACTTTACAGGGGCGCACTTTACAAGGAAAAATTGAAAATCGCCATTGAGACGAAAAAATATTTAGCAAATTACAATGTAAGGGGAGCGCCTAACGCAATCACATTTGACCCAGGCGGCCCCCGTACATAACTGAATTAAGGTGATTTAAAGTTAGGTTAATTTACGTTAGAAATAGTAAGACAAACATTAGTGCTTATATTAGGAATATTAATTATTCCTATGTTTGCCTTTGTATACACCAATAATTTTTAGCCAGTGCTATATAGAGAGCGTGGCAGTCATCTATATCCCTGCCAATGGACAACATGTACTTATTGAAGCACACGATAATACATGAAGGAGGAATTTACTGTAGAGTTTTGTATAAAGAAAAACAAAGGGTCTTTTCCTAACCTGACTTTTCGGATCCGCAGTGGGTTCAAATCCTTTTCTTCCACATTTCTTTTTCCTACATAAAGAGAAGGTACAAAAAAGATGAAGCAATAAATGTTAAATAGCGAGGAGAAAACGTATTTTGTAGATAACCACATTAGCACTTAGCAGTTAAATAATTATTAGCTAATTATTATTATTAACCGGCGAGAGGGCAGACAGAGTAATTTGTTATAATGTGAAGATGGGAAGGGGAAAAGGACGGGAGGAGGTTGGGACATTGGAAGTCATGGGCCTAAAGGGCCTAGACGCATAAATCCGGCCCTGGGGTAAGGGACTTTTTCTTATGGTCCGACACAACAAATCGATATTGATTAGGACATAAACTGTGTTCCAAATATACATTATTTGTATGATTTTTATATTTTCTTAGATTAATTTTCTTATTCTTTCAAGAAGTTATCGTTATGAATCTCAGATGAATTTATCATCACATTTTGCCACCATTGTAAAAAAAAACAATGGAATTGGTGTTATAGGCTACACACTGTGTTACAGGACCTATTCTAAAAGCTTGTGATAACTCACATCAAAATAAAAGGAAAGCTTTCTTAAAAAGCATAATTTAAAAAATACTTTTTAAAAACATTATTTTCTTAAACAATTCATAAAAAAATAATAAATAATTTTGTTTGTGCATGACTAAAAGAAAAGCATGGGGCGCTCTCTCATTAACAATCACTTTATAAATTCTTCAATTGACGCGACCCATGCTTTTCTTTTTAGTCATCCATAAACATTTTTTTTTTACTTTATACTACGAATTGTTTACGAATGTTTTTGAAAGGGTTTTAAATTACTTTTTCGAATTATTTCGTGTTCGGATACTTTTTCTCAAGCTGATAGTTTGTCACCCAAATCATAAAATATTCTGCAACCAGTCAAACGCAACATCGTTGCGGGCTAGTGCTTATTTTAGGGTAAAGAAGTTCATATTAAACATATTAAGATATGCTTTAAAATATATAAATATATAGAAATGTATCTTTGCTATACTTCGTAGAGTCCTTAAACGCTTTAGTCGTGCAATCTTCGTGGCCATGATCTTGAAAAACACATAAAACAAGAACAATAGAATTCTCTGCGAGTGATAATGGGTCGATTCCTCTCTCTTAACTGAAGTCTGAAGAAGAAACTTTGGAACGGCTAATCAACTAACAGTAAGTATAGCGCTGTCAATAAGTTATTGATTTCTTCTTGAATGTTGACGGGTTTATACACACTCTGTTTAGGTTTCGGAGCATTTCTTAAACTATGATTTACCTAATTGACCTTGGTAAGGAAAACGCCTCTAGTCCGGTGCTGCTGCTAAATACAGTACGGATGTGCCATAATATTATACACGACGGCACATTGTGCTGTGAGATTAAATATTTGAAGACAACTGTACAAAACTCTAGTAACAACTACTGAACGTGCACCCTGTTTCACAAAATGTTGGATCCTTTTAAACCGTTCTGCGGTTAATTTTTAGGTAGAGTTCTGTCCCGTTATCATTACTACTACTACTACTACTACTACTACTACTACTACTATTACTACTATTATTATTATTATTATTATTATTATTATTATTATTATTATTAGTCATAGTTAAATTTGGTCCCGAGATATTTTCCTATACCTAGTTTACAAACCTATGACTGCTTGTTGGTATTGCATATAAATTATTTTAAACACCATACTAAAAACACACGACATACACTGAAACGGTGTTAAATATAATATTTGTTCGCTGACTGCGTAAAATGTAAATACGAAAGCGACACTTTGCTATTCATTAAAGATGTAGGTACAATGTTAGTTGGAATTGTAAAAAAATATTAAATTGTCAAGGACAATAAAGTATAAGTCATATTGTTTCTCTGATAAAATTAAAGGAAATTAGCCTAACAAATTTTTCATGTTTTCATGTCCTCTAGTTACTGATCCCCCACTTTTTTGTTAAGAAGTTTCCTTTTTTTCTTCATTGAGTTCTTTTTCTTAACTGAGCTGTTACATAATTTTAGAGTTGTTTCTTAATTTACGTCCTTGAGAACAAATATAAAGATGAATATATCGATACTTTGATAGACTGCTATATGATGTAAGTTGTTAAATTTGGAATGGGATGATTAGGGTCCATTTCGGTTCTTGCATTACTTATGAAAATTCAGAACAAACTGTTTACGTAAATGGTGGCTCAGAAGATATAATCAGAAGGTTAATTGTCAACGAAAGATGTGGGGGTGGGGGAATAAATATCCAAGCATACCCGCACCTACTGGAGTACCAGACGTAAATATACCGGTTTGTCCTATCTACAAAAAAAAACGGGGAAGTAAGGTACCACTTAAAACACACAAGGTGCCAGGGAATTTCCCCTACAAATAAAGTCCCTGTAGTGAGTGAAGTGCTTCCGGGGGCCCTTGGTAAATTTACTTTATTGCAAAGTGCAGAATTTTACGGCCTTGCAGCTGTATTAATATAAGTTCCTCCACGAGATATTGTATTTGGTGTCAAGAAATAACACCAAATATCAAACGAACTCTCTCTGCTGGTCTGAATCAATTCACAGCGCAAAAAAATTAAAATAAATATTAACTGTAAGTTAAATCTTTGAGTAGATAATGAAATACGAGTAGTGAAGGACGGAGCCCAACCACACTTCTTTGGTGAACAATTGTTTTTTGGACGTAAATTATATTCGTTCGTAACATTAAATCAATCCGTAAACTAGTATGCTTCGGATAAGGCCCATATGAAGTAAAAAGGTTTTTAACACCTTTTTTTTGTGTGTGTATGGTACGGGCTGTACAAAGTAAGGAAGAAAATGGTTTGCTTGAGGGTGAGTGTCCCCGCTTGATGAGTAGTTGTTTGTTGTTTTGCAACTAAGAGGTCTCGGGTTCGAAATTACTGCTTTGGATTTACTCTAAACTGTAGACTACATTACCTCTATCCGACACAAGGCAATTGAAATTCGTCAATCAGTTCATTTTACCCATGTACTTCCATGACACATGGGCAAAATGAACTGTCTTTATTCAGAACATTCATTATCAGCAGCAAGAACATCTGAAGTTATTTCTATAGAAACCACATAATTTAAGATTTCTTGTGAAAACACTTCCTTGTTGCCAAAATTTCGGAAGATATAGTGCTTTGAGTTGAGTGTGTGTTGTATATACAAATTTTCTCTCTCCCTTCTCCGTTCCAATTCATCCTCTCCCTGTATAAACGCAAAATATAGGAACAACCCGAGCAGGAAAAAGCTTATAATCTGCGAAGAGGAAATTATCCTGGACGCTTATGCACACTCAATCTCCAAAGTGTGCAAATGCTGTTCCGACTGCGACATTTGAAAAGCATTGGAGGGAGAGAGAGGACGATTATTAATGAGGAAAGGCACGGCTTTCTACAGTGGCGATGGTGTACATTACATTAGTTGCTTGTTCATGCGACATCACGCCCACTCTCTGTCTCTCACTCTCTACGCTTACGTACTCCCACACGTATTTCTTGGTTCTCTTTCGAGATTTTCCAGTCCCTATCCCCGCGCAACTTGCAAAATGTCCTTCAGTGGGCGTTAGTTATCCATTATGAGATAACTAAGCATCGTGAAGTAGATTACTATTCCACGCCAAGTAACAAGAGGTTTTTTTCTCAATTTTACGTAAGAGTATTATTATTATCACTATTAAGAATGGAATATTTGGAGCATCTGAAACCGAAGAATTGCTTTAATCCTAAAGAAGAAAAGCACGGAAACAAAGAGAATGTATAGGAATTGTTTCTAGAGTTTCAAATTCTCGATTTCTTGTTCGTAGAAAAGATCTTCACGGCAGTTTTCGTGACATGTTATTTGAAATATATTCAGCACTCTTCTGGTAAATAGTTTATTCAAATAAAACCGTCGCAAAGTTTTGTACAAAGTTCGTTGCAATAAAATAACAAAGCAATCAAAAGAAATAAGTTATGTGTAGGAAATATGGGAACAAGCTCGAGAAAAGAAGAATTATATTCTTCCATACATTGCACATGATTCTAAAACAATATCTTTGAACTATGATCTTAAAATAAAAATTACCGAACTGTAGATATGTTTATATCGTGATTCTGAAATAGCCTTTAAATGCTATACTTATTCTTCTAAAACACTTCTAAAACTTCCCTCGTTATTATTATGGTAAGCATAATTCTCGAAAATCCATTTTCTTTTTATAGCAATTCACCACCTCAAACTTGATAATTAAATAAACTGGAAATTGATCTTGATATTGGAAATGGAAACATGACGTGGAAGAATTTTGAAACAAATGCGTCTTAACAAGGTAGTTTATTAATTTTGAAATTAATATTACTTAAGTAACTTAAGGTTCCTTCATGTTTATAATGCCAATAAGAAATTAACAAAATATCTCACTTGTGTTACATCTTAGGATTCCTGGAATTGAATTTGAATTTGAATTTTTATTTATGGCCTTTGGCATCTAAGGCTCAGACCAAGAAAACTTTATATTTCAATCTCACTTGACCACGGGGAAACCGTAGAATATATCCAGTCCCAATATTTTTTTACCCTTAGGATACCATTTACCTCTCTTGATCTTACCTTCTATGACTTCACTCAAGCGATGCATTAAGTCCATTCATTTTAATTACATATCAAGAAAATGAAACTGAGGATATGTTTACCCTGAATGGGTGATTGGTGCTAAATAAAATTGAATGTTTAGTGATACTAGCGGGAATATGATAATAAATAATTTGACAATACGAAGTTCAAAGTCCGTTAAATAGCCTGTCTTTCAAGGTGGTCCATACCAAATGAATTTTATTACGAACACAACAAAAATTGTTCCTTTGTTACACATCAAAGCAATGTGAGTGTTATAAGGGTAGTAAGTATACAGTGTTCTTTCACAACACTGTATAAACTTCAAGAAATGCTTAGCAATCACGATTTCATTTAGGCCTAACATTCGGTACATCTAAATTTTATTTGAAATGACAAATAATTTCCGTTCATTACTAATACAATTAGATTTTACTTCTATTTTTTTCAGCAACGAATTAAAAAATAGGTAATCCTAGCTCTCTATGGAACTTATATTAAATCTTCATACGATTATTTGTCGTTGAACCATAAATATCCATTGTTCGACGCACTAAGCTCCTCCAAAACTATTGTATTAGATGATGTTCTCACTCTACGGAAAAAAATAATACGGGAGGGGGAGCGATCAACAATGTTGCAATTGGTTAGCTGCTCTGAGTTTCTCTCTTCCGTATTTAAACAAACACACCCTACAGCATATGCAACCCAAATAGCACCGATGCTGTGTGGATTGAATAAAGGGATACATTTTTCACTTGTCCTTTTGCGTAATTAATGATTGAATCGTTATTAACTAGCTAAATAGGCTGGTGAGCTATTAAGGACGAGACAGGGGTGTGCTGCACGGGGCTCACAGGGGCTCTCGCGAATCCTTCGTTAAATATTATTTTTGTTTCGAGCTCCTTGTTAAAGTTGCTCGCAAGGTACGTTCCTACGTAAGCATGTGCGAAACGGGACTATTTGAGTCAGGTGTAAACTTATGTGAATTTATTTAATTTATAGATTTTAATTTTGTATTTATGGTTTAGACTTTATGATGCATGTATGTAAAACAAAACATTTCATTTTATTTTTAGATGGTATCAAAACATAAATACAACTGGTGCAATAATGAAGACATGAAGAAGGCTTGTGTCATAGCTTCACAGCTCTGCAATGTAAATTTGAAACTTTGCGAAGGAAAGTGCAGGTCGAAAGGTTGAGACTAACCTTGGGTGATAATTATGAAATGGTTCAAAGTGCAAAACCAAAACCATAGGACACCCCACAGTACTGACAGAAGCACTGGAAGACGAGTTCGTGTTGAGAACTTTGACTCTCGAGGAAAAAAGACTAGGCTGCACCCCTGAAACGATTCGTAAAACTGTGCATCAATATGTAATAATAAATCAAATTCCGCATCCTTGGAAACACAAAGGATTAGCTGGTGAAGATTGTGTTTCAAGTTTCATGAAAAGACATCCGAACTTATCATTACGAGAGTCTGAGGGACTTTCAAGAGCTCGTGATGAGGAAATTAATAAGGAAGTTGTGAGTGATTTTTTAACTGTTGAAATCTGTTACATCGACGATTAGTGTCAACACAAAACCACAGCGTATATACAACGTGGATGAAACGGGGTTTTCTCTTAACAACAACCCAAACAAGGTCATTGCCAAGAACGGGAAAAAGAAGTAGTTGCTCTCACTAGCGTCGAAAGAGGCGAGAATGTCATTGTGATAGTCTCTTGCAAGGCAGTTGGACAATACATCCCATCATTTCTTATTTTCAAAGGTCAGCGTATGAGAGAAGAATTCGTCAACAATCTACCACCGCCTTGTCATATTTCCTTATCAGATAGTGGTTACGTCAATGAAGAGTTGAGGGGAAATGTTTATTAATGTTGTGTTTTTCACAGATTATATAGAAAGGGCTATAATTTGAAATATACATGAACGCTAAGGTGATTAATGTAAACAATGTTGATACAGCGAAAGACCCAAATAGCCCCCTGAGCGACTCAAATAGCAACGTGATTATTACTAGTCTCGAATTCTGCCATTTTTATTTTAAATTCGTTTTCAGAATTTCCAGGACTTAATAGGTTCTATATTCTTTAATATGTTGTATACTATAATAATGTACGTAAATTATGGCATAATTATTTTCGAAATTTACGTCGTACGTCGGGTTTTGGAAATTTTGACTTTTCTCTTACTATACTCAAATAGCCCCGGTCTACCCTAGACCTAATTGGAAATCGGTTGGCAATTATTTTAAAATCGGTTGGCAACACTGACGACTGCGGCTTTGGAGGTATCCACATGAACTGTCTGTCCCAGGCCCTACCTAATGCACATGCATGTCCTGTTTGGTGTAAATGAATGCTGATAGGCCTACGTCAAACGGTAACAAACATGAAACATGGATTTTTAAAATTGGTTAGCAACACATACAACTACGGTTCCTGGAGCCCCTGTATGACCTGTCTCAGTACTTAATGCACATGTATGCAAAATTTAGTTTAAATCAGTGTGCACGTGGGAGAATTTTTTTTTTTTAATGTTACCAACACTGAAAACTGGTCAGCTAGGAATACTTCACACACATATAGCCTACCAAAAAAATGTAATCTTATAGTATTCAGTGCTTAATTTATGTTGTATTTCTTCTTAATTATCTACACAAAAGTAATTCTTGCTTAACGAGGTGTTAGCAGTACTTTATTGGAGATTGTTGCCTTGAGAAAAAAACGAAATTTAGAAAAGACAGGCTTAGTCTATGTATTCTTTCTAAAATATGTGTTTTACTATTTACAACACTACCCTGGATGCACTATTTGAGGTAAGAGTTTGTTATTATTATTATTAATTTATGCTTTGGTGAGTAAACATGAGGTTTATAATACTTTTAAGTGCAGAGAAAGTGTTTACTAAATGTTGCAGGGTTATCTGCGTATTTCCTTAAACTAAAGCCACCCTGCCACCAGCTAGATACAGCAAGGAATTGGAAGCTCTCTGTTAGCTTAAAATGTTAAAAAGAGCTAATAAACTTAGAACTTACGTTTCATACTTTCAACCGTAGGGCCTATACAACCAGACATTTATTAGATTTTCCTTCAGATTTATAAAAAAAAGAAGAAGAAATATTTCACATGGATCGAGAAATCAAGGTAAGTTATTTGAGTCATAATTCTGATGCTTATAGTTAGAAGCGCGTTAAGTCCAATTTTGGCCTGCAGTTTTGTACAGCATTAGGAAGGTTTCAAATAGTTTTCTCTGTTTTCTAGAAAACAAGGATTCGTGACTTTATACGCCCTTCTAGCTCTCAGGTACAGAATCATGCTCTGTCTTGATGAATTAACAGCGTCTGAAATTCGAAATGTGATCCCCTGCACCTTCCATCAGACCAATAGACTATGCTAACATGTGATAACTAAGGTCACACTCACTGTATTCTTTCATGATACTATACGAATTTCACAAACTATAAATATAAACATGACGGACAAACAAAATTAAATAATTTTACCAATAGCTTATACAAAACAAAGGCAGTAAATGTTTGAATATGTGTAATATAAAGACACTAAATTAGGCAAATTTCTCTCCTTCCTCCATTTCCAAAAAGCGTAAGAGCAAACACAAAGAAATCGTATTGCATGCAACAAGATACACTAAAGCATGTATTTTTAAACACGATATATCGGACACGAACATGGAAGAACTTCGGAATATACATAACACTTAGTATTGACGGAAATAAATAAAGTTTAGAATTGCATACACATGGTGGCAATCGTTGGTAATATTCAAAGAACACACACACAGAGGTTAAAAGTGGAAACTGTTAACAGTTGTATAATGGGTTTCTTTGTTTGAAAGTGAGAAATGAATAATAAGTAGCCTTCTCTGCTTTTTATAATGACATGGGAGAAATCTTATTAAAAGACAGACAATTATCTTCACCTTTTTTATATGAAAAAAGGACAAAAAATATATATAAATATTTCTTAGTGTGCCGCTACAACTAGGCACGAACTTGTGCTGCCTCTGTCGGCGGATTGCTCAAACTAAAGACTACTACATTTCTCCCCTCTTCTTTTCTTTCCGAATACAACAGTAAAACTGACTTCTTTTCTTTCTTTTCTGAGATAGTTCGTGTCTTCTCTCCCCCTCTTAACTATTCTCTCACTTTTTAACATGCAGAATGTGGAGGAGGGGATAAATGCCGAACTCGGCAAACAGGGAAAAATCGCGGCAGAGATCTGTACGCGCCCAAGTGGCATGTGACGTGTGAGAAGACTACCAATGAACGTGCCCCCTGCAGGCGGCGCTTCATTCTCAACGTGTGTGGTCCGCGGTTTGGGCCTGCCGCAAGGTTCCAACAGGATCCGCAAACGTGATTGTAGATGGCGTTGATGGAATCTCTCTTCTCCTCTCGCCTTGTTTTTGTAGTTCATAACTTTGCCGCTGCTCTACAGACGGCGTTGCCATCGACCAATATATGTTCCACAACATTTTACGAGCACACAATTTAAAGAAAGAGATAGTAGAAAAAAAAAGCTATAGTTCGTGTTTCGTTCTTTTTCTTCACTAACCCTTAACAACCTGGTACGCTTACCAATGCTATCAATGTTAACTACTACGTTTATTGAAAGATACCGACACCAGATGTCTCATCAGTGAGTGCAGAAAAACACGAGAAAAAAGTAACAAGATAAATGAACCGGTGATTTCAAAATAAACACTAGACATATGCTGCATGCATAGCTTCTGAAGACGATAATTTAAATAACACAAAAATAAACTAAAAGAACTTAATTTTACTGACTATTTTTTGTTTATATTTTTTATATTTTATTTTATTTTTTACAGATGTTTATTCCAGTTTCCATTAGCAGTTTTCACCAAAGGAAATTTCTATCTCGCAACTTCATTATAAGTATAATCCAGTCTAATGAACATAATAGTGCGGGATGAAATGTGAAAAAGAATGAAAACATGGGCGTCAGCAAGAGGAAGGGAGGGGGGGATTCAAGACACCCCAATCCCCGCCCTGGAAATTTAGTTTATGTCCTCACCAAAATTGAAAAAATAAAGAAGACATTATATTCACTTCCACCGAGAATACGAATTAGAACTATTTGATTTATTTTCTGTAAGGTATAAACCAGTAGGTTCTGATTCGCAATTCAACGTACTGCTTGAAAACTATTACGTCAGCCATGTGAAATTCCCCTTTCTGATCCCCGGTAACACTCAACACCCAGGTTTATTTAACGTTGAGAAGACCGAAAAATGTGCGTTTTGCTTAACCAACCTAATCCGTGTGCTATTGTTTTTGTGGATAATTTTTTTGTTTCTCATTGAAGTTTATTTACAATGTTTAATCTTCATTGGCCACGGAACTTATTCATTTTGACAATCCATGTCAGCAATTACAGAGAATCAAAGACAATTTGCTGACTATGTAAAAGCGAAATTAAAAATTAATGAAAGATATAATTAAACTTTCTAAAAGTTTGTTTAGTTTTATTTCTCTAAAATAAATTTAAGTCATTGAAGTAGGCTAACCAATTACCAAACTTCCCACTTTGACGGAGACTCTGTTTGGATGCCGGGTCCTGGTAGTAACTAATAGGGCTAAATATATAAATAGGTATGTTAGGATTTAATATTCAAGTAAAATTGAGGAAGAACTGTTTATTATTATTATTATTATTAGTAGTAGTAGTAATCATAAACGCGAGTATAAAGGAGAAAGGAAAAAAGAAGCTTTCACGTACCGAAAAATACAAAAATCGATAGTATTGGTAGCTTCTACAGTTTTTGAACGTGAAAATATGGTCAAAAAACATAGGAGCTTTTAAAAAAAATGCTTCCAAACATATTTATATATAGTTTGATAATACTTTTTCAGGAAAACTTCTCTTTGGATCTTACATATTAAAAACTACTGTATAAAAATGGTTAAATTTAAATCGGTCTACCATTTCCCCAGTAGCACATGCACGTTGGCCGCTCATGGGACCCATATCGCTTCACATCGTTAATGGGACCCCGCTTGAGCCCACACCGATTGATATGGGATAGACATCGATTATCGGTATCACTAATTTACCTATTTTCTAAAACTATTGTAAGTATTGTGCAAAGTATAAATCTATTTTCTACGAATCATTTTGTTCATAATTAAAAAATTAAAATAAAAAATAGAGCATTCATGGAACGACCTCGATCAATGTCGGTAACCGATATCTATATTGATCAATATCGGTCCATATGAGCAAACCGATGTTTATTCAAGCGATGGTGATATTATATAGAACTTCATGTTGTTAGCACGCGTTCAGCTTTGTTTGATGACAAAGTTGTTCATCGTTGAAGCATGTTAAAGTGCAGAAATAACATAGACCGCCTACCTTTCCACGGGAAGGACGTAGATAGACAAATAAAAAGTTGATTGTGTTTTTCCCAAGGATACTTCTTTGATCACTGTAAGTATATAGACAGACCAATAAAATTTATAGTATTCATAATATTGATTTTGCTGGTTGTTGTACACCGCAAGAACCAGGGGACATTTTACACTTTTGTTTCGTTTGTACGGTAGAAAATTGCGTATTTTCTCGAATCCATGTTGTGTTAAGAGAGGTTTCCCTTAGTGGGAGGATAAGTTAAAGTTATATTTTTTTACATTTATTTTACATCATTTCCTTCAATTGAAGCTGTTTCATTGTAATCATGATCATTGTACTCTTAACTTCTTTACAAAAAATGTAAAAAACATGTATAGTTAAAAGCGGAAGAGACATGAAATGATTTCAATGGAGCAGAACTGCAAATTTTAGCGTGAATGCAACATCGCAACATTATTTTACAAACGAGCAGTGGTCGACAAATTTTACAATTCATTAGCACAGCGAAGTGATGTAATTTTAGCTACAGAAAAATAGTTTTCTTTATATAAGTAACTTGGTTTTAAAATTTCTTACGTGTTTTACTATTTCTTGTTGGTGGTCCTATGTAAAAAGGGGAATTCCTTTTAAAAATAGTACAAAATTCAGAATTACATGTGTTCACAATTTCAATGACCGATATTGAGCGATGTCGATACCCGGTATTGAGCAATGTCTCGATATTCGGTCGATTTCAATGCGATCTTCGTAGAGGGTATAATGGGGAGTTCCCTATATAGATTTTAAGTCATGACACATTTTAATTGCGTCAAATTGTAGAGTTTAAGTAAGAACACGTTTTTATTGAATTTTTTTTTTAAATGTTATTTTAAATCTTGTTGTAAGAGTTATGAAATCCTTTTAGGTTATGTTTAATTTAAAATTCCTGTTGTTTCATAATTTCATATTAAGTGCAAGGACTTTGGTGAAGAAGAGCTTTATTCATTTGTCACTCAGAATGAATTCTGACAAAAATCGCCAGCATACAAGTAAGTCACAAGAGAAAAAGAAGCTCCAATTCTTTCCATTTCATTTGTGATAATGTTACGAAGGAAGAGATTTTCCTATTTCCTGGGGAGGGGACTAAATAATATATTGATTAAACTAAAAACTATATATGTCATTGAATGGCTTGAATCTACTGTTCGTATACACGGATAATGTAGATTTAATAGGGGACGATATAAATGCACTACAAAGTAACACCGATGTCTTAGTAGAAGCGTGTGATCAGATAGGTCTACACTCTTTACAGGTAAACATACAGAAAACAAAATACATGATACTCGTAACAAGCCGAAGCACTGGGAATGAAGGAAATAGATATATCACAATTAAGAATGAGAACATAGAGAAAGTAAACAAATTTAAATACTTGGGAGCATATGTAACAAGCAAAACCGAGGTCACGAAAGAAATGAAAAAATACAGAACGGTTCTTCTCCCGGTAACACTTTGCGGTAGCGAAAGTTGGAGTACGACAATAGCATATTGACATAGATTAAGAGTGTTAGAAAATAAGGATTTGAGAACGATATACGGGCCGAAACGGAACGAAATGACTGTGAAATGGAGGAGACTGCATAATGAAGAACTTCACGGACTTTACGACACACCAGATGTTGCAAGAATAATGAAATCGCGACTACTAAGGTGGGAAGACCATGTAGCTCGGGCGGAAGAGAAATTAAGATTATATTCCATCGTGGTTGATAAGCCGGAGGGAAGGAGACCGTAGGGAAGACCTAGACGACTTTGGGAGGATAACATTAGAAGGGATCTTCGAGAAGTAAGTGTTTGTGATCTTGCTCAGGATAGAATCCTTTGGCGCAGGTTTGTTACTGGGGTGAATAACTTACGAGTTTCGTAAGCCTCATTTCGAGAGTGTAAGCAAGTAATATGTTTATTCAATAATAACACAAAACAATTATAATTGCATGTATTAGATTCTTCCTTCTCCACAGCTCAAGACGGACTCTACAGATGGCAACCATGAATTACTGATGATTTTTATTATAAAACACTAAAATTATACGCCAAAATCATATCTATTTGTGCAATAGTTCAAAGGATTATCGAAAAGGACGCTGCTTCTATACTAGAATGGTTTATTGCGCCAGCCATGTTGGATTTTCCCTCTCCATATCCCAAGATGAACTACCAAAGTGGCTACCATCATTTGATAACAATTTTGCTAATGAAACCTTATAATTAGACACCAAGGCCATAACTCGTGTAAAAATAACATATTGTCACTTTTATATTAGAAATCGCATGTTCCAGCAGCCATATTCGATTCGTCCCTCCCAATGGCCCCAGACCGATCACACAAATTGCGAACAGCAGTTTTCCTAACACTTGCCTCTTAACCTATACCTACAATGATACTATTCGCAATATTGTTTCCATCAAACTGGACATGGGGGCACACAAGCAGAAACACTTGTTTTTACTCTTCCTCTTGCCTAATTTTATTTACTTGAGGTATTAAATTTTAGGTAATCGGCTCTGTTTCATTTCTCGGGTATAATAGTCCCTAAGTTCGATCTATAACTCTTAAGCAGAGAAAGAATAAAACAAACAAACAAACAAAAAATGATTTAACTACCTTACGTGAATCTCAATTTCGTCAATGACATCACTTAGGTAATTCCGTTAAAAACTGTGAACATTTTCTTTACCTTTTTAAAGCATCTC
>JAGDQP010034669.1:10000-19981 GCA_022664845.1 Lepisma saccharinum | reverse complement strand
CAAACATCCGTGCCCCAGTCGAGATTCGAACCCGGAACCCTAGAGTTGCTAGCCTGACGACTCAGACCGAACAGTTACCAAGGTTGAGTCCGTATTAAGAATTTGAATTATTTATGGCTCTTAGCGTTAGGCGTCTATGGCATAGACTGGAATTGAGAGGGGGACAAATGAAGTAAGAAGTCGGCCAGAGCTTGAATTCAATGTACCAACCAGATATTTGCCTGGCGTGACTGGTGAGAAACAATAGCTTCTCATTAAGAATATTATTTATTATTGGAACTGGGTACATCGATCTTGCAACCGGGACCAGAATTGGTATCCAGGAATTTTAAACTGAGGATTCGAAGCTGATACTTGGAACTGTGAGCCCGGATCTGAATCCTGAAACCGGGTACGAGGTTCCAGGTTCCAGGATACGGGTACCCGGTTCCAAGAACCGGATCTGAGTACTAAGCTTCTATTTCCAAGATATGAATCCTGGTCCCGGTTCCAATAATACGAGCCAGAAAAGGATCCATGTGTTCATCCGTATTATATAACAGTTCATAATAAAATAAACGTAATGAGGACCTAGGTTTTCTCAGTCGCACCAACCAAATATCAGGTTGGTATCTTGAATATAAGCTCTGACCAATTTCTTACCGCATCCTTTCCCCTACCATGTCCCAGCCTGAGCCATAGATGCCTGATGCTAAAAACCATAAATACTACAAATTCTTAAATATTACTTCAAAGACCGTTTGTGTCATTTCCTCCCCAGGCATATAATGAAAATATTTTATATCTGACGATCCCATTATCGTTCCAAACTACAATTTTCGTGGTAGCTGTAGGAAAGTATAGGCAATATATAAGATTTTTTTTCCAAAATTTTCGCGATATCAGATTTTCAGAAAATCAAATTTTATATTTTTCGGGATACAAACTTTTGTGCAACATTGTCAGGTATCATATTAAATGAAAGTTTATTACAAGAGCTTTAAAATGAGCCCTCTCCAAGTTCTCTAACACCAACCATTGCCCAGTAATAAGTAATTTTGTAAACTAAAAATACGGGACATTTGACTTTTTGAACTTTCATAGAACAGAAACCAGTCCGTCAAAAAATCTTTAAAAAAAAATAGTTTTCCCAACGGGTACTAGCAATAAACCAAAAATCATAGAAATCTGAAAAGGTGAGGTAGACAAGGTGTGTTGAATTGACATGGAATGACCCGCATAGGAAAAACGTACAAGTTGAGCAAGTGGATATCCCACACACAGTCGGAAGCAAGCAAGTATAAATGAGTGACAACCTGGTCGTTGTTTTATTTTCTCATCACTGCAACACACCCATATTCGATCGAGTGCTCACAGTGACGAAAAACTGTTCCTGTACGAGATTCCCAAGCGTTCCAGAGATTGGTTGTCACTGCGGGATCTTGTGCTCGACACCAGAAGACCACATCTACATCCATGGAAGGCTATGCTCTGTATCTGGTGGACTAGTCACCAAGTGGTGCACTGCGATATAGCTGGTACCACCGAGCCAAAACATTAATGTGAACCTATACTCGCAGCAGTTGGAACGTGTGCAACAGGCACTGCAGCAGAAGGCACCAGCATTGGTGAATTGCAAGGGGTGCTGTACTGTTCCTTACCAACAATGCCAGATCGCATGTAGCGCAGGTGGTCAGGAATACCATACAATGACTTGACTGGATGACAGTGTGCCATCCGCCGTACTCCCTAAACCTTCTGCCAGCAATTATCACCTCTTCCAAATCCTGGACAACCACCTTCATGGGAAATCCTTCAACAATCAGTCCGACTTGTAATAGGCACTCACGGTCTTTTTTGTGGCCAATACTTAGCAGTGTATTTGCTGTTTCCGACTATCAAAAACGGCAAGAACTGTTTTGGTTACTTTGTATTTATGACCTTTAGATATGTATGGCTTAGAGTCGAAGTGAGATGGTATTTCACCAACTGGAGTTGAAGAGCCGCCACTAACAGGACAAAGAATAGTTTGCTTGATAATCAACTGCCAAATTGTGCAATGCCTCTTTTATCCGTGAGTAGTGCAGTTTTAAGAACCCATAACCGATTAGAGTACTACCTCTATTGGGCTACCTCTTATCATACAATTATTATTTTTAATTTACAAACCACAGAAAAATACCAACTTTTTGAATAACTAAATCATGTCCTTTGTGTGTAAGAAAAAATACGAACTATATGACGTTTGTGCTTTGTGAATTATAACAAGACTTAGAGAGAATGTAAAAATAAGTTCAAAATTGAATTTGAATGATAGTTTAATTTCTTTTCGATTCAGTCTTATCGATTCTCTTTTTTACATCATCAAAGTAAAACAAGTTTGGAATTCAAAGTTGTTGACTTAAGAATGGAACTCAACGCCCTACGGAGACTCTAGATATATTATTTTACCCAAATCCGACTATTAAAAAACGAATGTGCTTTGGACTGCCGCCATATTGTATATCGAAGTTATTTTTTTTATCTTGGAAGAATAGAGCCAAATACTACATAACTAATATTAATATACTGTAAAACTAATATAAAACTTAACTAATATTACATCATATATCAGAACGAAGCTCTTGGTACTTGCTGTTCAGAATTCAAAATTTTTAAGATAAGAATCGAACTCTTAGAACAAACAGTTCTGATATGAAATTAAAAAAAAAAAAATGTGAATCGTAATTAACTGCCAGTGTGTAATCATCCCCAGCATAGTGTACCCGTATATTTTACCAGAGTTTTTTTCCAAACTGTTTAGGCCAAGGAACACTTTTCGTTGTTGGAACACTCATAGTATATGATAACATGATTGATGGCTCCCCTATATTGTGCGTACCCCGCTCCATTTTAATGTGTGTCTAAATTAAGTATACGAATTTGAATAAGATTTGATTCTTTAATATATATATATATAATAGCTAGTATTACGACTAAAATTAACTCATGATCTGCCGACATAAACAAGAAATCTCTAAATTTAAATCCATCAAGGCCAGTAAGACCACCACATAATACCTACAACACTTCGAGAAACAGTAATGTTCCGTGGAACACAGTTTCGGGAACAATATACTGCTTCGTAAAAAAATAAATGCTACGTAAAATTGCTCCATAGTCATATTTTAGTTACTTTCGCTATAGCATCTTATTGCCTTTTCATGTAAGATTACGAAGTAGCTATTAATTTCAGGTAGGAAACATTCACAGTGAATAATAATATCGAATTATTTATTTCTTTAAAATGAAGACCCTTGCTAAAGAGTTGATAGGTCAACCTGGCAAACTATATCCTTTGAAATGTGACGTCACAAAAGAAGAGGATATCCTTGCAGCGTTTCAGTGGGCGAAGACGAATTTGGGAGGAGTCGATATCTGTATTAACAATGCCGGATATGGGAACCCACAAGATTCACTCATAGGTAAGTGGTAAAAGAATAAATGGTAATATTTAATCTCATGCATTCATATCTCACATAGTATAGTTGGTATAAAGCAAAGAAAATATTATAGAAACAAAACAATGTAGGTACGAAATCCCCGGGGAGTGAGGGATGAAAACCTCTTAAGGAGAGGGACATGAGAACTCAAACACTGTTAAACTTACAAACTTTAATTTTGGCACGCCTGTTCCTTAGGAAAAAAAAAACAGTGAAACTTCTATATAGTGGACAATAACGGGGAACGTAAAGCTGTCCGTTATTAGGAAGTGTCCGCTATTCGGAAAACGCTTAGGATGCAACACAAGAAAAATTGGAGCATTTGTAGCCAGACGAAGATAAAATGCACGAGACATCATTCCATTGTTCAACCAATGCTAAAAATGGCTACTAAACAATGTGCACTTTTTTTAAAAAAACTAAACAAAATACAAAAGAAATACAATACCTTACTCAACAATGCGCGATAATGTTAGAAATCCAGCCCATTATTGTTTGAAATTCCAGAAAATAGGAGAGTTTTATACTTGGCTGTCCGTTATTTGGAAGTTCTACGTAGGAGCGGGGAAATAGTTTTCAGTGTCCGCGTCCGTTATTGAGAATGTCCGGTCATTCAGAAGTAACTTTTCCATTGTACCGAATGATGTTCTGCCGGGGAATTGAAAAGTGGCCGTTATTTAGAGGTGTCCGTTAGGAGAAGTTTCACTGTATTAATGGCATTATTAAATGTCGCAGGGGTGGAATTTTAGGCCAAAGTAATGCAACTGTTAATGTTGCAACCATATTTTATCAACCCTCACCAACGCTAGTATATCTACATAAACGTAATATCAATATCCCTAATTTCCGTGCCTGTCTATCCGGAAGTTTTTAAGGCCCTTCCCGTTGACTTAGAATGCTGAAGTTTGGCATGAAGATTCATTACTACATCAAAATTTCGTAAACAATCCAAAATTTACAAATATCCCCTAATGTACACCTAATTAACAATCAAGTATTCAATTTGTTGTTAATAACAATGAAATCATTAAATTGTTGTCATTTTTAATTTCGAGGAATAATGTGAATTGGTATCATATTCTAATTGCATTAACTGCTTTGCTTGTGTGATGGTTGTTTGGCGATATGATGGAGAGTGATGTGATGTGATATGTATAGTGTAATGTATTGCTGATGTGTTGTGGGAGTAGCGTGTTATTAATTGTCCCAAGACAATTAAAATTTATATATTCAAATATTTAAAATCCATACAGTTATAAATACTTTGTGCGGTCGCTCAAACAATGTCACAGGAATTATAACTTTTATGTCCTTCTACAAGCAACTTCTGTTGTACAGACTATTCCTATCTATGACTCTTCTAGAAAGATTGTGAAGCTTATGAATGATTCACCACTGGATGTACTTTTACTTGCTGCCACCTCATTGGAAAACGATTCTCCTACCCATATGAATATGGAAATTAACGAGGTTGTGCACGCCAACACGATTAATGTAGACAACCTTGCTAATTATAAAGTTTCCTCAATTAACCCTATTACTTCTTCAGATAATTCTAGTAGCAATGTCTTTATACCCAAGAATTTAAAAGAAGTTTCTCGCCTACATTTTGGGAAATATTTCGTAAGTCCTAGATGACTAAATAGACTAGACTCTTTATTCATATTAGCAAATCTCATCACGATGCTAATGTATCATTAACTGATGCTTATGTTTTCAATCGGCATACTTCTTGTGATCGAATTTCCAAAAACAATTGAAATCTACACGAGCTTTCGCATACTGAAACAAAACAAAATACTAAGCAGATTAAAGTCATCTATTCCCTTTCTCCGCACGGTTCCAAGAGGAGCTCGATCTGCTGTAGCGGAAGCCCTCAATTAAGTAATTCGTCGTGTACTTAGTATCAATGATGCCAACGCATGGATGGACATTTTCTTCTTTCCATACGCTGTTCTTCGTGTTCCACAAAAATTTGACGAAGTGACTAACCTCATTACTTGGGTTGAACACGGAGTTCGTAGCTGGTCAGACAGTCATCGTGATGCCATTCCTTTTCCTGTACCTAAAATTATTAACAACATCCTATCAGTAAGTTTATTACACATCAAAACTGTTGAAAACAAAAAAGTTGATGGAGATATTCTGGAAGCAGTTCGTTTACTCATCTCCGACGATATAATGTTCAAACTAGACGCCGATGTATTGGAAACTTTACGAGAGAAACATCCAGCTCATTCGGCTTTCTTTATTATTCCAGATCTTCCCAATTCTCCATCCACAGTACCTAAAGTGTCTGCCACTAAACTTTTTCAGGCTATTAAATATTTTCGTTCTGGTTCTGCAGGTGGGTTGATGATCTTCGTGCATAGATTCTGAAAGATCTTTTACTTTGCCAGGAAGTTGAGTTAAAGGACCAACTTATCAAATCTTTGTTTGACTTAACATCATTTGTCATTTGCAGTGAGATACCTATTGAGGTTCGTCCAATTTTCTTTGATGCCACTTTAATAGCATTAAGGAAGAAGTGTGGTGGAATTCGTCCAATAACAATCGGCAATGTTTGGCGTCGTTTGTCGGCAAAAATCATATGTTTCAGAATTCGTGGTCCCATTATTACCTTTCTTTACCCTCACCAATTAGGCGTGTGTGTTCCTAATGGTGCTGAGGTCGCTGTCCACGCTGCTCGCATATATTTTTCATCTCCTCGTCTTAGTCCAAAGGCTTTCGTGAAAAGAGATTTTCGCAATGCTTTCAATAAATTAAATCGCGATGCTATTGCTGCAGGCTGTTCAGAATGATTTTCCATCGATTTATCAGTATACATTTCAGTAGCATTCACAACCCAGTGACCTAGTTTTGGGCGATGAAACTATCCTATCTCAACGTGGCATCCAACAGGGTGATTCTCTTGGTCCGGCTTTTTTTGCCATTACTTTATAATCGCTCGTTAATTCCATGACAACTGATTTGAACTTATGGTATTTGGACGACGGCACCATAGCGAACAATTCTGACTTAGTCCTTTCAACTTTACTCTCTATTCGAGACTTTGCATCAGAAACTGACTTACATCTAAACTTTTCGAAATGCGATGTGGGTTTCCTAGTAGCTCAGCACTTCCAGATAGATGAAAGTTATTGTAGATTCAATGATGTAGCTGCTGGAATTCGACCTTTGACTTCTACCTCTGCATATCTACTTGGTGTCGGAATCTCCTCCAACGCCTTACTGATCGAAAAGACTTCTATTCTAAACTTGATTTTTTTTTCTCGCTTCTCTTTGCTCTCTACACATACAGCTTTCTATCACCTTGGTGCGTCATTTTCTATCCCACGCTTAATGTATTTTCTACGTTGTACTCCATCTTGGCGTTAAGAAGCATTATTAGAGAGGTATGATTATGTTTTAAAAATTGGTCTCGAATCGATCCTCAATTTGTTCTCTGAGTGGTAATGCTTGTACACAGGCTACTCTACACGTTCGGTCAGGTGGGCTTGCCGTAGGGCCATAGATGTGTCGATTACGTCTTTCTTAGTGTCTTCCCATGGATCTCGTTGTCTCGTCGAGTTTATCCTTTTTTCGGGCTTGTGCCTCGACCCAGACGCCTCTATTCAAGATTGTACAGCAAATTGCTCTAATTTAAGTGGATTAAATTCTTCTTCTTTGTATGTCAATAGCTCTCAACCTTTTTTTTTATGATCCTATCGTCAGACGTACACAATCGCTGCTACTACAATCAGCTATTTGCCTTGAAGATAAAGCCAGGCTTCTAGCTGCTTCTTCAGCTGAGTCTGGTCCTTGGCTCCAAGCTTTGCCTTCTCCTCTATTTGGTCTCAATCTATCTAAAGAGAGCATTCGTATTGCTATTGCTTTACGTTTAGGAGTAGACGTTTGCGTACCTCATCGTTGCAGCTTGTGAGGCATTCGTGGATCAACAGGAGAGGAACATGAGAACTCGAAAACTTTAAATTTGGCTAACGTGTTGCTTAGGAGGTAGAACAATTAATGGCAATATTGAAGGTGGTGAAATTTTAGGCCAAAGTAGTACAATTGCTAGTGTTGCAAACATATTTTATCCACCCCGCACAAACGGGCGAACCTATCAATCGGCTTTGTTTCATAAAAGAACCCAATCTCACATTTATTCAAAGAAAGAAGCGAAAAGTGTCTCCAGTTAGAACAATCATTCTATCTCGTCTCTGTGTATTTAAAATCTAGACAATTAAGAAAATATAATTGTACATTCCAACATATGAGATGAAAAAATGTAGTGAACAATCAGGTTTCATCGAAAGCAAACATTGATCAGACAAAGTTCAATCTTAGTCTGCAAGATCAAAGATCACCTGAGTGAGCAGTCCAAAGATCATCTTACGCAGCAGATCGAAGTTCACCTGACAATGCATTCACAGATCATAACAGCACAGTAAAACAAAGTCCGGCTTGGTTTTGATTGGCTCTTAGGAGACTGATCCTCGCCGGCGGTTACAGTGATCTGTGATTGGCTGAGAGTGACGGCATGGTGAAAAACATCGAGAGTGGGTATCGTATAAAACCCTGACATTCGATGCCTCTTGACAGAGCCACAGCCGCCGTGACTCTGAAGCTCTTCGACGGCGCGTCTACGTTATTTTACCAACGAGAACAAGTCTTCGATATTCAGCTCTGAACCAGTCTGAAGCAGTTCTGATTGAGAAGCGAAGAAGAATGCCTTGTTTCTAGAGGCCACTTGCAGTACGAAGAACGACCGAGGTTTCAACCCAAGTCTACATCTTCGCCGCAGTGAAGCTTGGTTCATCGCCGCAGTTATAGAGGTAGGAGAATTGGGTTCTGTTCTGTACCACGTCTGTCATATATTCTGATGCTATCTACGTTCCGTCAGTTGTATTATAGTTCTAGTTGTGTCTGTATAACTGCATGGGTTTTAGTACCTTCATCTTCTTTCTAATCTTAGTAGGATCTTTCCTTAAAACCCCAATAAATAGGTTAAACTAACCCCGGTGTTTTAATTCAAGTTCCTGTATCCTATATTCAAAATACTAACAAGAAAAATAATGTGCACATTCTCGGAGCAAAGCATTCTTTTGTATATTATGGTAATACAAATCCATAAAATTTCAAGATTAAGCTAGAAAATACATATGAAAGCCAAAGGGTAGCAAAGTTATCGTTGGATAAATGTGTACATTAAACACAGCTATTCATAAATTATTAACCCATATTAAATATTACATCAATAGTTAGTCAAAACAAAATCATACTTTAAACACATAAGAAAACAGTTACAACTCTAATTTTAAAAATCGCAAAGGAAATTTGATGAAATAGCAAAATTTCATACATGACACAAATTAAACAGAAGGAACAACACGATTACAATTTCAACACAATTATACAGACAAACATGTTGGTATCATTGATACAGACAATAATGAAGATTGAATAGTTTTTTCTAACATGGATATTGCACACAATTGTCACCAATTGAAGACCTGAATTGACATCTCAAGTCCAGTTTTCTTCGTATTTTCATTTTTTCTGTTCGTCGGTATCTATGTTCCAAAAACTATCCACTTGCATAAATATTACATCCTAATCTCACCACAGAAACCCTTTTTTAGCACAAAATAATTTCCGCTGAATATGATAACATACAAAGACCTTGAACTGTTTTTCGTTCCTCCAGAAACATATACGCCGGTGGACTTGGGATGGTTTTCAATTCAGTTCTTCAATTCTATTGACCAGAAATTAGTACCTTTCAATAAGGTATTCTGAAAAAGAAATATTAATAATAATCTTTTTTTGTCCAGCACTGTTGTGGGGTGCGCCACAGAGTTTGAGCGTTTGAGGATTATTTTAAAGCCTTGAAGGTGATTGATTAAGTAGTATAAATCATATGTTAGGGCACAACTTATCATTGCAAAAAATGGATTATAATCTATCTCCACTCAGAGAAAGAAAGGGATTCCGTAAATTTTAAGACGTAAAAGTAAGCGTTAAGCATGATGAAAGACGAAATTTGGTGACTCTTGGGCTGAAATGTTTGGTGTCATTAAACAGTTTAGTTGAAACTTATTGTATTTCGTATTGAAAACTGAAATTACTTAATAGTTGGCTCTCACCTATACCCGATATTTCTTCGTTTGAATCTTCGTTTTTATTCTTTGTGTCTCTGGTAAGTAATTGCTGAAAAATTCAACCTCAAAATTTCTGAGCAGTTCTAACAACAACTAACTCAGCGTTGGTTCCTTCAGCGTTGTAATCGGAATAATTATCACATATTTAGGTGAGGATCTATTAATCACATAATCCTACTACAAATGCAGGAAAAGGGGAGGGGGTAAAGGACACAACGGATCAAGTGATAATGTACTTTACATACATAAGAATTATTCAATATATTATTATAATACTTCGTCCTAATAAGTTAAGACATTTTTGATCGTCTAGAATTAGGAACTGAGGTCTTTGCGGCCTCAACTGGACCAAATCTTCATCCCTAGTGTCGAAAGGC
>JAGDQP010034669.1:0-5000 GCA_022664845.1 Lepisma saccharinum | reverse complement strand
TCATTACGTACCTTCAGATACACGGAGTGAGGCAACTACAAGTTTCCATCCTGTATATTTCCTAACTGACTGATTTTTTGGGAAAATACTGAAACATGTGAATTTTAATTTCGAAGGAGTCACATCATGTGAGCTTGTGAAAAGCTTTTAATTTTCTTCAGTGACGACATCGGTTAAATAAGATAATTTGAAAAGTTTTTGATTCTATTTACATTTTTTTTTCTCTTTCGAATATTAGTGAATAGTTTACAAGAAATCGTGATTTGATTTTTTTTTTATTTTCAGAGACAAAAATTCGCAAGCGAGGATTTTATTTGTTTTAAAATCGATGACCTAACTAACCTCTATTACCCACATGCAGTAGGAGAGGATTTCGTGAAATACTGTTATGATCAATTTAAATGTGCTAACCCATTCTCTGCTGTACAGTGGCGAAACATTACAGTTTCGTAAACAGCAACAATAGTCCAGTAAAGATTGGGGTTGAGAAAGAAAAAAATATTAACAAGCTGAAAAGTGGTATGGAGGTAGGAGAATGTGTCAGCAGCAACATACTGAAACTCGCTTAAAATCCAACTGTAGGTTTTCCCGTCATTTTTGAGAAATAGTCGCATCTGCAAAGAATTTTTGAAAATCCTTGACCTTCATATGCATGTTTCTGGTTACCCTTGTAACTCTCGCAGAGGCGTAAATCATGCATCGTTGGAACGTCTACGAACTGAAGCTTCCGAAGAAATAACAATTGTGTATATTGGGCCAAATTTGTAGAAGACGATGAAGAAGAAAGCTAAAAAATTAAAAATAAACTTGATATTTTCGGAAATCGTTTGAAGTTTGCTACACTGACAGTAATCGCACGCCCAAAAGACTACACCAACGGATGCCTTGGACATTTGGGTCAAAGATACCCAACAATGACACAGGTCGGGGCACTACAAGGAGAGAACAAAAATATAACTAATCTTACTTTCGGAGAAAAGGGAGGTAAGGGGGCGTTCACGGCTCTAGGCAACGTGAAAATTATAACAAAACCAAGACGAGCTTTACATCGTTGGAACGTTCACGAAACACAAATTCTAACATTTGTGCCCATCATACCCGATCTGTAAAAGAAGAAGAAGAAAACTATTTTTATTGGAAACTTAATTTATTTAGTAAATCCTAGGAAGTTTGCAACACTGACAATTATTGGATGCCAGCAAAACTCTACATATTCCTAAGACACTTATATCAAACATCCATCAAAAATCACAAATATCAGCGTAATACATGGTGATAAGAATGTTGATTAACAGAAAATATCTGGAGACACCTTGTGTATGTGCACGGTCCTGATCACCGTTCTAACTATCATAGAGCCACGAATATTACATAGTTTAGAACTTTATAGAACAAAGGTTATAACGTGGTGGCCACCGTGCCTATTTTATAGAAGAAGAGGAGAAAAAATCCGAAAGTTTAGGAAAATTGAATTTACTGGGGTGTTTATGGGTGTGTTCTCCCGGGTTTTCTTTTTACTCGAGAAGAACTTTCGACTGTGCTGATGACCAGCAATTCCCCAATACTTGCTCCAAGCCCTCGAATTTGCTTTATCATTAACTAGGAACGCAACAAGGAAAAGATATGTTGGCACTAAATTGATCCTGCCCGGAATTAAGGTTTTTGGTAATATTCGAAATACCCCGAACGTCGTGCAACAATCCTTCCTTTCAATTAATGGTTATGATCTGGAAATATATATATCACCTTAATTTGCTGATACCAGGGAATAGCTTAAATCAATCTGATAGTCCGTTTCTTAGTAAATAGTATAAATATATTGTAACAAGACAAAAAATGAATTATGTACAGATCTTTCTTCGGAGATTCTCTGGTGCGTGAGTTTGACGACACAACGAGTTCTCCCACCAAAATTTCTTTCTTTTTCGTAAGACCAAATTGGCAAGGTCTCGTAACTTGTTCTCGCAATGGCTTTAGAACTTCAGAACTTGATATGACTAAATAATCCCTCAGATTATGTATCTCTCTTTCTTAGGCGATTTCAGATATCATTTCACATCAATGGGTGGATGTCTAACACTTAAGAAAAAAAAAATAGGATCTGACTTTGTAGTCGGTTCACTCCAAGCTTCGAGTCCCAGTTGAACCATAAAGGAGTGCTACCAATATCCTGGTGTCTACGAGTACCCCTGAATATTGTGGACGACGCTTAGACAATCCGTGATTTCATTAATGTGTTAATCTCATCTGCTCAATTTACTTCATGGCAGGCAACATTCTTGGCAATACATAAGAATTATAACTTTTCAGTTTTACGTTATGGACGATTCATTTCCCCAATAATAGTTAACCCAGCAGGGGGAATTTGCTGTAAATATCTACAATGTGCAGCGAGCGTTTGAAACTATAGAGACTTGAAATTCCTTTGCTAAGTGGCCCCCAAAATTAAGAGAAACAAAGATTCTGGTCAACTTACAGTACCAAGATTCTGGTCAACTTACAAGATTCTTCTTCTCTTCTAAAGTGTTGGAATGCTCTCGGACGATCGTTGTAGCTTTACTTCTCGTAAGTACAAGCTCTTCGCAGCATTCTCAATTTCTCGCTGCGGAAATCATCGCCGAAGTTTAACGTTCGGACTCTAACTAAATTACAACTTCAGACATTCATACTGACTAATATTATCAGAGACCCTAATCGCAGCTAAGTGACTGCTTGGCCTAACTCCTCCAGTAGGCTCTACATCCCAGCCTATCCGACTTGCTTCTATCCCGTGTCGCGGATAACTTGAAACTGATCTCGGCCAGCCAACGGCTTCAATATTTAACGAACAGGGTTCAAACCTCCCAACCCTCGCTGTATCGTTATTCTCAGATGATACTTCGGCCTACTACGTCATCAGGCTCCACCCTTCTTCTTTGGTCTCCTTCTGCCTCTGCAAAAATAGAAACAAATGGAAAATGTCTAGCATCTACCGTTGCATCTCGTGACCTGTCAAACTCTGCTACCACACCACTATTCCAACCTTCTGAGCTATGAAAATACACTTTAGCAAATTCTGAAATCTGTATGATAGAACATTACAAATATTAAAAATACACAATTAATAAATTCATGATCCCTAATCCTAAAAGAGAGAGAAAAGTAAAGGGGAAGAGAAAGCTGCCGGAAGAACAGTATGAAAGAATAGAAGAAAAATGGCATTATACAAAATTTAAGTATTCATTCAAATTAATTCAATTCAGTTATAGATTAAACTATTAGATAAATACATAAATTATTTTACATTTGGTATGCAAATGACTCCCTTATTTACACTCTCAACAAATTATATGTCAAAACAAGGAAACAATTACAAGGAACAAATTAGTAACAAGCAGAAAATGTGAATCGTAGTAAGAAAATATGCCAGTAACAAGATACTGAAAGTCCTCTAAAATCCGACCACAGCATTTCCCGCCATTTTGGAGAAATAGCTGCCGTTCACGTCTATTCAGTTCGGTAAAGATAATCAGATTTTAATTGAGGAGCAAGCTAGTAAAGGCTAAAAACTGGTATGGGAATGTAGAAATATGTAAAAAGTTACACACTAAATGTACCGTAAAGTAAGTTAATACTTCTTCCGTCCTTTGGCAAAATGACAGTCGTTTACTGTAGATTTAGTAAAGCTAGCCATTTTCGATGAAGAAAAAAACATATTCGTAGCCAGCTGAAGATTAATGGTAGTCGGAAAACTTCCAAAACTAATTACTAAATGTTCGTGAAATCCGACGATTGATTTTCCTGCTATTTGATAAAATAGCAGCCCTTTATCTGCATATTTCGCAGCGTTGGTGAGACTTGGAGCCCCTTAATAAGACTTCAGAAACCTGATTTGAAATTATTTAAGTTCACCAAAGCACTAGCTAAGACATTAAGTATTAGTGAGGAGGTAGCAACCACTATAGAGTTAGTATCAAAATTGGAAGAAGAGTGGAAATTCACCTTGGAAGGCCTGCTTTGGTTTGGAGGACACGAAGGAAGTGGTCCAACGGGCCAAATTGTTGCGTGCGATTTCCTGAAGAAGAATCTAATAGTAACCATCAGGACGCCTATTCTCAAAAGCGAAAGAACACTCCAGATGGACAAGCAGACACAGCTACTCAAACATTCCAGACGGGATACCATAGAAGGCTTGTTGAACATCTTAAAAAAACACAGGAAGTGAAATAGCAACATAACAACATCGGTCCATTTCAGGTTCAAGAAGATATTCTGAAAAGCGATGATTATCTTTCAACCTAAAGAAACCTTATAATAAATGAAAATGTCTTTTCCAACCAACAACTTCAACAAATTGCATACGAAAAGAAAAAAGAATGGAAGAAAACTTACAACCAAGAAACTCCAAATGTATGAATACCTCATATTTACCCCGACGAAGAAGAATTTGACAACACAGGAGACAGAAGTTTCAAAGAAGTGACTTTTGTTCTGCCCTACGCCTAGAGAGAATACTTTGGTCCTTATAAAGGGGTAAAACATTTCAGACAGGATATGAATTATCCCAAAAGCAAAAGGAAGTTTTATGGAAGGAAAAATATATATTCCTCTATTGTACTGGTCACCTACAGGAAAAAAAGTTAGAAATCTTTAAATTCAAGACAAAAGCAAACCTGAATCCACAACAGAAACTTGTAATAAACAAACTAAAATTAAAAAAGATATCATTATCAAACTATGAGACTAACCAGAGCGACTAGTTAGTCATCCCAGAGAAAACAAGGCTATGAAGAAAAGCATTTCGACATCTGAAAGATAGGATCTTTCTCAGAGAGGCACACCAATATGACAGAAAAAATAATTAAGAGGATAGGAAACAAACTAATCCGTTTTTGAAACCAATTTGTAGACGCAGTAGCACCAAAACACTTACACAGAGACCTAGTGTAAAACTAGCGAGATTTTACCTCCTACTAAAGGGCCCCAAACTGTCACGACCGGAAACTGGTCTATTGCCAGGA
>JAGDQP010034668.1:0-19981 GCA_022664845.1 Lepisma saccharinum | reverse complement strand
CCGACGCATGGCACGTGACTTGAGGGGAAGCAGTACCACTGTTTGGATGGTTCTCCAACAAGAACACATGCATCCATACCATATTGCGCGAGTTCCAAGTCTTGGTCCAGCCGATTTTGCGTCACGTGTAGACTTCTGTCAGTGGATACTTCAGCGCTGTGCAGAGGATCCTGCATTTGTTCAACTGATACTCTTCACTGACAAGGCGACTTTCTCTAGGGATGGTGTGTTTAACTGTCATAATAGCCACATGTGGGCAGTCGAAAATCCTCATGGTGTTCGAGAGCGCGCATTTCAGGAACGATTCAGTTTGAACGTATGGGCAGACATCATAAATGGACGATTAATTGGACCATATCTTCTCCCAGCACGTCTCACCGGTGCCAACTACTTAATCTTTTTACAGGAGATACTGCCGGAGTTACTGCAAGACATTCCTCTTGGAATCCGACAGCACATGTGGTTTCAACACGACGGAGTGCCTCCCCACTTCACACGGGCTGTCATAGATCATTTAAACACTTCCTTTGGACAACAATGGATTGGCCGTGGTCAGAGGTGACCATCCCCCCCAAAGCTGATGGCGCATTCCCCCCAAAAAACCAACAACCTTTTCCCCCCTTAAGACTATTACCCAGAACTTAAATTTGATACAATGTCCAACCGGCGGATACTTCCCAAGTGAACAGGTTCCAGAACCTGCAGCGGAAAATTTTTGAAAATGAGTTTCTCAAAACGGTGTTTTAATGCTACTCAGACTCTAAAATCATAAGCAAAGTATTGTGCTTATTTAGGGAACATTTTAAAATTTTAGTACAATACTACAAAATAGAACAGCTTAAGGCTGTGAAAATTTATTTTGTAGGAAAACATGTTTATAAAAAAGGTTAAATAGTAAAAAAAAAAAATGAGAATTGCTAAATTTCATATTATTTTAGAATAACTTGAGACTTCAAAATTTTAAATTAAGAAAAACGTAAAAATAAATTTAATGCTGTTCTCTTAAAATTACACAGCTGGATCCTGGATCTATCGAAGACTGTCGAATTACTACAGTAACTATTACGATACCTTAGCACAGCACACCTTATAGCTATTATGTACCTGTGAAATGAGTAAACAATAGGGATATCTAAACAAAATATATTAAGTTTAGCGATATCTTTACTGAAATGATATAATTCTTGCAATGGGGTTTGAAGGCCAGAACCTCGGAGCCACCGCAGTCCGCATATACAGTTTGGGTTCTTATTATTTTATGATCATTAGGGATCGAAGCCCGAAGCCCTGGGATTCAATAGGCACTTCCGTTAACTTGTGCGTAGGGGGCAGAAAGTATAATATTTGGGCTGATATGTGTGGTATATTCAGTCGGAGCCATTTATGTAACTTTTCAAACTGAGAAGAGCTCCAGGTTTCATGAGTAGTTATCAACCCCTAGTAGCTCGTAGCTGCTAGCTTTTATATGTTATTTGTTAGGTTTAGGTGCTTCCAGGAACTTTATTTTGGATTTCGAAGGGTGGCGTTTGTTCACCTGTCTCTCAAAAAGGTCGAATATTATGTCAATTAATCGAGAGAAGTTTTTCTTTCATATCTTTCTTATTTGGATCTTTCCGAATGTTTCTGAATTCATATGTGAGTATTATGTCCTCTTAAACGAACCTCGCCGTTATGTATGTGGATTGATTGAGTTTCCTTACAGAGATTTCATTAGGAGAGTATTTGTTTTCTCCGTGTTTGTAGGTAAAAGTTTAGGGCATTTCCCTTGTTTCATTTTTTGTAATACATATTTTTATTAAGTTTTGAGTACTAAGCTGTTTGTTTGGTGAAATCTGTTTGTTTTTTGCAGCAATATTATGCCGCTATGTTTAGCTTCGAGTGTTTGAAGCTTTATGTACATCAGAAATGTTGTACTAGCTTGGTAGTCATTCCTAAGGGGCTTAACTAATTTTTAGAGAGTGTAGTATATATGAGTTTCATACACAAATTTGCTAGTGGACATTTTCATCTCCCGAAAAATATATTCGGTTCCATCATTTGATAATCTTTCCAGGTGCGCACCTGTTATCTTGAACCAATGTGGCTTGCAGTATTTTGTGGTTGTATTTAATTTTTTGGATTGGACTCTTGTTTTATGTTTGTTAACTATGCACCAGTAGTATTTGAGTGCGCGTAATTAAGCAGCAGCGTAGTCCACAGTAGTGGCTAATAATAGGTGTTCTCTTTCTAATATGTATTTTTTTTGTAATAAGTTTGGCATGTGTGATAGTGGACCCCTTTTTTTGTACATTTTTTTTAGAAGTTCAGTTCTGGAAAAAGACCAAACATTGGTGTTTAGTATGCTCAGGGACACAAAACCTAAGCTTAAAGTATCCCAACAGAGCGGGCTTGTTATATTCTTTGTAATTGTTGTTCATTTGTGTTTTGTCTCTAACACAGAAGTATTCGGGAATATTCCACGAATAATCCATGAATTCTTAAGATTCAATGGAATAGATTGTGCTTGTATCATTTTGTGCTGAGGGTAACCACAAAAGTGGCATAGGAAGGGGTAAACCTGATATCTTTTTTTGTCTAGTATTAGTGTTTCGCCTAAGCGGCAGGTCCTTTCAGGTTGTTTTTTTTCTCTTCACCGTTTACTATTTGTTTCAGGCAGGGTGAAAAAAAATCTTTTTGAACAATATTTATTTTATAAGTTCTGGCTTGATCTTGTCCAGAATAGAATTCTATGACAAACGTTTGTTACTGTGGCGGTCATTTGTGCGTTCCGTGAGCCATAGAGTTAGTAAGTGAGTAATTTGTTTAATAAGGAGTTGAGCAACCCTCAAGGGTTCTTAGCTATTTTTCTGTTTACAAATGTTAAAATTTCACTATAATTTTAGGGCGAATTCGCCAAGTTCCTGCGAGAAGGTTTATATTTTTGTCCCAGACAGGAATCGACGTAGTGTTCCCAGAGTTTTTGCTGGGACTGTTGCGCTTTTCATTGAACAAAGAAGTTGGTAATAGAGTAGACTGCAAAACTATTTGAAGTGTGTACTTCAATGATTTTGTTTTTTTAAATATAATTTTTATATTTGTAACTAACTTTAGGTGGCTACTTGCGCGGTACTTCATTCATCGAGTACCCAAGTAGGGGATACGGGGGTTCACCCACAGGAAATTTTTGAAACTTAGCTTCTCAAAATCGCGTTTTAATGCTATTCCGACAGACGACAGTAAAATTGCTAGTTCAACAGTAGCGTGGAATCCCCCCAATTTTTTTATTCCCCCCAAAAATTTTCTAAGTGGCGCAACTCGCGCCATACATCCCCCTGTGGGCGGCCCTGGCCGTGGTGGTCCAAGAGCATGGCCACCACGCTCGCTTGACCTGACGCCACTGGATTTCTTTCTGTGGGGTCACAAGAAGATGTTGGTGTATGAGACCCCGGTAGAGTCGGAGGAAGATCTCGTGGCACGCATTGCAGCTGCGGCTGAGGAAATCCGAGACATGCCAGCCGTTTTCGATAACGTCTATTTGAACATACGTCGTCGGTGCGAGGCATGCATCGCTGTTCGTGGGCGTTCCTTCCAGCAGCTCTTGTAGTACATGTCGCTTCATGCAATGGACTCCCCACATGCGTCAGTTGGATCGTCACAATGAGTTCGGTTCGAACTTGGTAAGTGGTACGTACAGACCTAGTGACCAGTGTTTCCTTTGTGAGTTTTCAGAGTGCCTTGTATTGGAAACATACTTGTTTTGTGCCTTTGTCGCACGGACCCTTAATGTCCGCCCAGGTTCTCGCAGTGGTGGTTGCTTGTGCAAAGAGGACAAGATTGTGTGGTACTGTTCGTTTGCCAATTCTGTTGTCCTTTCTATTCGAATGTGTCCTGATCTGCATACTATTTTGTTAGTTCATAGCTTCAGTATACGTTTCTAGGACTCACGAACACACGGTGAAAAGTCCTTCAGACCTCCTTACTTCCCTTCACCTATCACTGCAGTTTTGTGGTAGTGCAAACATTGAAACAACGTATGTCATTTCCACTGTAGGGTGCAGAAGGTAACAGGACAACCTACGAGTTGTAGACGACAGGTTAGACGACAAAGTAATACAGACAGTAGAACATACTATTTTGTGGGTTCAGTACCAACGTGTTACCAAAATGACTCCGTACGTGTGTGTGGTAATACAAATGGAGAGTGCAACGTTGTATGAATTGATAACACATTAATCTACCCTTCAATACACGAATCTTTGAAACGTATTTACTGGTAGTTATGCAACCACTCATAGCAACCCCACAATACTCCATATCTTTGATTCTGTTTGCACTATCGAAATGGCACAGACGAATTCTACTTTAATATTACATACTCTTTCCTTTCCAGCTCATTTTCACCGATCTTTATTTGCAAACATAAGCGGGAATCCCTCACTTCCTTTGGGGAATCCTTTGCACAATTGTTCTGGAACGCATATGACTTCCTTTACGAAGTTCCACGCCGCCTCACAGTGTGCTATTTGATCAATCCAGGGGGATTTAATGTAAAAAATTTAGGTCCGTGAAAAAACGTAATAGTAAGTAGGTTGTAAGACAAGAGTCCTATAAGAAGAATAGCAATTAGAATTGCCATTAGATGCAACAGGGAAGTCGTAAACATCCTCCAAAGTCGACCAAAGTAACTCGTGGTGTGTAGCGTTGAAAGTGACGGTCATAAAGTAAAGGTATTATCACTAAACATTGCACTGTGTTTGGAGTGACGTTGCTGTGTATTGTTAAACTAAGTTTCATATGTACGTCTGGCAGTGTCTTACAGTTGTGGACTTCACCTTGAACAATGTAATCATGTTTTATTTAACATTATTGTTAATGTAGTGTAGATTGGAAGTCTCTTATACAGTCGTATACAGACGTCAGACTGATTTTATTCTATGCATTAGGATGTGTACTAAAATAATATGAAGAAAAATGCTGCGCATGTTTGCGCTTCTAATAATTATAAAAAAATCAGGATGGCGTCCTCTATCTCCCGGCAAGCAATATTTGATGTTTGGTCGCGTCACCGGGAAACTGACCGTTTTGATGAGGTGTATGAACTTGTGTCAAAAATAGTCAGCGACGAACACCTTTCTGATGATGTTGAAAAGAGTTTTTAGGTATTTGTAAGAAGCCTATGTCAGAAAGTTGAGTACAGGTGGGACAAATCTCATCGTCATCGTGAACGGTTCCTTACATCGAATGCACACTGGTTATGTGGAAACATAAGTTTGCCAGACACTGTTCGGAAGCTACTACTTTCTCCATCGAGTGACAAACCATCTGCTAGTTCCAGAAGGTCATCCGCCATCAAAGACATTCAGTGAATGTTGTGCGAAAACCAAGAAAAGGAAGCCCAGAGACTTGGTCGTGTCAAATAGCTTGGAGCAAATATCTACTGCTGAGGAAATGAAGCTTCGCGAAAAGGCCAAAAAGGCTTCTGCGACCATAGTGAAAGAACTATCAGAAGCATCACCTCGTCGAGGGACAAGTGTAAAAAAGATCTGCAGTTCAGTGTCTAATGATGAAACTAAAAGGAAGACTATATCTGCAGATTAAGGTCTGGCACTAAATAATTGTTGATGCAAATCTTTCAACGCAATAATACAATATCTTACAAGATAGTGTGGCTCCTAATTCATATCCCTCTTATAACACTGTGAAACAAGCAAAGAATGCATGTTATCCCCCAAATGTTAGTCACGGAAACTAGCTGAAATTCCAGTGCAGTCCTTAGTCAATCACACAGTGCAAAGAGTGTGTTTTGGTTGATATGCCTACACAACGAGGAGGCAATACGAATGATGGTAATACAGCGCGAAGATTTTTTTAGAAATGCTCAACTGTCTGCCGACATTACAGTTGTTAATGTTGAACTCATTGAACATTTTCATGTAATTTTAGAATGCATCAATTGTGGTTTTCCCATTAACACGAATGCTTTTGAGCAGTGTGCAGCAGAAACTAGACTATTGTACTTACGAGACTATGCATTTTATCACATGCCAAGTAGCGTTCATAAGATTTTGTGGCATGGGAAAATTGTTATTGCCTCTTGTATTCTTCCGATTGGTCAACTTTCGGAAGAAGTACAAGAGGCAAGGAACACAGACACTCGAAAGTACGATAGAATTTCACACGAAAAGCCTCACGTGTGGTAGCAACACAGATCTCATTCATAGACTCTTGATATCCTCTGATCCGTTTATAGCCAGTTTAAGACGCAAACCGCGAAAACAGGCCGGCCATTCAACGGGTGAAGTTCTTTCGTTACTTGCATTGGCTGCTTTGAATTCAGATGATGTGTGTATAGATGATGATGAATGTGATTCTGAAGACCCACAAGCCTACTTAGTTTCTCATTATGTCCTAACAGCCATTGTAGTGCTTTTCTTTGTTTTCCTTGCTGTGAATACATTTATATGTTGATTTGTGCATCGTAGAACGAAACCGCCACAATAATTGAGGTGCCAACATTGCAGTCTTTATGCTAATTTATTATGAACAGAATTTTGTCTTACATTCTCATAAATGTCGATAAGTTGTGTCATTATACATTTTGTCAGGGGGACGATAATTAAGGGACAGTGAACAGGCAATATATCACTCTCCATTCCTTTGAACATATTTTACTAACGTGTGAACTGCAGAACGGAGGGAGAGGGTGCGAAAGTCACACGACACAGGTTAAGGTAATCTTCTAATTCTGCATTATCTTAATTAGTTAAGTGACGATAACCCTTTACGTCGTCAGTTTCAATTCTTCCAAACATTTAGTTTCTTTACAATTGTTAGATAATTTTTAGATTTTGGATCTTAACTGTGTATGCTAATTGGTTGGTAGTAAAAATGTAGCTCACACTTATTGTTCTATTACCAAAACCCGTTCATTGAAACAAGTTTCCCAGTTCCGGGTACACAATTGCCCCCTCCCCCTCATACCCCTCACATGACGCCCCTGATGTCAATACTTACTGGTTTATATTCTACGACCCAGAAAACGCTCAGCAGTCACATTTCACGCATATTGGTTTCGAAACTAGTTCCTCAACAATTTCGTCCCTCTAGATTTGTCATTTATCACACTGTGCGCCTGTGTCACGGCCATTCGTCTTTGTGCTATAGCGTCTCAAAGTTCCGTGCCGCCAAATTTCCCACGCCCATAACTCGTAAAGGACGCCGCTTTGCTATTTGTGTCCATATAGTTTTTTGTTTGTTTTGATGTCTACTTTCAACTCCCAAACGCTTTCATAGGAATTACGGAACACCCTGTATATATATATTATATACAGACGACGTCCAAATGCAAGATGGGTAGATGAAATCAAGCGTTTTTCAGGAACTACATGGATGAGGATAGCAGCAAACAGAGATATGTGGAAAGAAAACGGGGAGCATTCAGCAGTGGGTGGAAAACTGCTGAATATGATATATATATATATAATTATAATAATATATATACATAATTAGATACGTAATTCACAGCTATATTCAATCCACTACTGGATGAGGCCTTTTCATGAGAGAGGAAGTGGTCTATTGCATTCACGCTGACCTTACGTGTTGGCAGTTTTGGGTAGCACCTAGGTACAAAACAGGTAACTAAAGAATGTACCTAGATACATTTCAGTTGCAGTACCTTGTACCTGTAACTAGTTACTTTTTGCTGTACCTAGTACCTGAATCTTAGGTACTTTTCTTAGGTACTTAAGCTAATCATCGAACGAGAAACTTCTCAGTAATATAGTTTGATAAAAAAAATTCTAATATTATACTTGTAACATCATATTGAAGGAATCTTGGAACTATTTGCCTCACTTAATCCCAAAATAAACAACGGAGTCATATCCAAAATGTGGTTAATTTGTCAGCATAAAACTTGGAAACTTTTTACTCTAAAGCTGGCGATTTCTCTGAACTTTTAAAATAAAAGTTCGGACTTAGAAGAAAAGTATCAAAAAAACCTTCATCGGCAGGGAACGTGGAATAAATCCAGATACAGGCATATTTGAAAGACAAAAATATTATGTTAGTTTCTATTTTCGGAACATTATTTAAATGTTTAATAGACCATGGGTTCATCTGCTTCGTTTAACTTTTTATTAACTGAAGGCCAGATCTTGACACATTGCAGCAAAATGAACTGGTTATTGGACGTTTGACGTAATGTTTCTTTTGTAATCCTTTAAAGAATAAAGTACCCTTTGTGAATCACAAGAGCTTCGCAGACGTGCACTACTTTCCTTGTATTGGTAACTTATATCTTCTGAGACCTTGGATCGGCATCGGGGAGGCATGCAGCTTCGAATCCTGCTGTCGGCCACACTGACCGTGGTTCTTCGAAGATTTTTTTCAGTTTCACTTTCTTGATATAATATTTAGACAAAAGGTCATGACCGATATCTTAACCCTCCCTGTAGTCGGAGGAGTGCTTCCCGAGGGACGCCGTCCCTCTGACATATGACGGGCTTCTTCCATAGCTGTCTGTAAGGTCCATAAATAAATATAAATTAAGAACGAAAAGATTTATATTTTGATGTTTTGCAACGCATTGTTTTCTGCGCTTATCAGAAATTAATTAGGGTCTAGTCTTGTTTATATAATTTTGAATGTTATTTCTTCATTCGAATGCTAATTTCCTTTCTCCTTCACAAAAGAAAAAATGAGGAATAACTGAAAGATTTTGTTTAGGTTCTCAATGAGTTTAACATTGCATACCTCTTCGCAAAATTTTCAAATCATCAAAGAATTATGTATTTCTCCAATCATTGTATTATAACATTTTATTACCTAAAATTTTATTACCATCATGACTGGGGTATTATTAGTTTTTTATCGTTAGTCTGACCAAGCAAATGCCGGGATGATACCTTCAACCTAGACCCTAGTTGATTAATTCCTGCATTTTCCTTTACTCTATCCCAGCGTGAGCCATCGGTACCTACATGGCAAAAATGAATTCAGATCATTGGAAGTGAAAGCATAGACCTCTATTATGAGGTCTATGGTGAAATATATAAGTTTTCACATATCTTGCTTCAAAAGTTTATCTTGATTAAAAAAATCTTGAAGGGAGGAAATAAAATTTTACTAGGAACAGGGAGTAGAAATAGTTCAATTGCGTGGGGATGGCGTCCCCTAGTGCCACAAAAGTATTTGAACAATAAAATAGAATTTAACGGATGATATATTTCCACGTCTTACCTCTGCGTATTAGGCATGTCTCCCTTTATAATACAATGGATGTTTTCTCTCGCCTCTTAGAAAGGAGATTCCTAATTACTATCGGCCTTCTTTATTATATAGTACATAATAGAGCACAAGTGCGAACTCAGCTTCCAAGCTACAACAGATGTTATTAAGAACTAGAACTAAATGTACCACAGCAAAAGAAGAACAACCATCCCGTAAATCTTAACACCCACTTTCAAATATTACAATCAAATTACTGTGTTATCTAATTTCACTCACAGAAGTAATGTACCCATCTGAAACGCTACAAAACTCTAGTTTTAAATGTACTATTCATAACAATGGAGAGTAATCTTTTGAGTCTGAAACAGAAAAAATGGTGGATTCTTAGAAACTCAAGAAAATAGTCTCATTATCTCTCTCTCTCTCTCTGTCTCTCTCTGGCACAAAATATTAAGAATAATGAAAGAAGCCTTATTCTTCTTAGTAAGTTGATAGAATGTACGAAAAAACAAAAGTTATGACACACCGGAAACTTTATACAGGGCGGTAATATAATGCACCGACAAGCTTTAAGAGATAACAATACATAAAAAATAAGGAAAAATTAATAAAAAACTTTTTAAAGACGTACACTTCTTAAACAATTCGTACTAAAAAGTAAAAAATTATTTTGTTTATGCATGACTAAAACGAAAAGCATGGGGCGTGCTAATTAAAGAATTTATAAAGTGACTGTACAAGAGAGCTCGTCCCATGCTTTTCTCTTTAATCATGCATAAACAAAATTACTTCTTACTTTTTAGTACGAATTGTTTAAGAAAAGTATGACTTTCAAAAAAAATGTTTTATAAATATTTTTCAAATACACGCAATTTATGTTCATCTGCTGGGTCGTACTAAAACTTTCGCAACCGTAAAGTATTACAGGCAGAATAACCGTTCTGTATATTTTTAATTTCAATTTCCTTGATATTAATGGCGATGTGCGGTTTTGAGAAAGATATACGGGCCGAAACGCGACGAGATGACTGGAGAGTGGAGGAGACTGCATAATGAAGAACCCCACGGACTGCACGATGCACCAGATGTTGTAAAAATAATGAAATCGCGACGACTAAGGTGGGCAGGTCATGTAGCTCGAATGGGGGAGAAACGAAGATTATATTCTACCCTGGTTGGAAGGCCGGATGGAAAGAGACCATTATTGGCCGTCGTTAGGAGGACAATATTAGAAGAGATCTTCGAGAAGTAGGTGTTCGTGATGAAAACTAGCTTGATATTGCCCAGGATAGAATCCAATGGCGAACGTTTGTTACTAAGGCGATGAACTTGCGAGCTCCATAAGCCATACAGTTAGTTATTTAAATACTTTTCGCACAAATCCTGAAGTGTTCTGTGACCAGATGAACGCCACAGCGTTGCAGGCTAGTATTTATGAGTACTGTTTAAAAAATATTAAAATTTAAAATATATAAATATATGAAAGTAACGATAGAATATTGTATTGTCACCCGACTTACGTCAGTGTGCAAGTTTTCATCATCGTATGACTTGGGAAATAAGCTAAATTAACGTTGTAAGATTTGAGGACATCACGAATCCTTGAACGGAGAAAATTTTTCCTAGGATTTAAGGACGTAACCTCCTTAAATCCGTAGGTTCCCTCCTGCAATAATGAGTTGGCGAGGATAGTATGACGGACGTAGCAAACAGCATTACCGAGCATGTGTACTGTTAACTGCTGTTTGCTCCTGCCTGGCATGCTAATTGCAGACGCCAGTTCATGACGTCATGAAGTTATTTGCACTCACATGCCAGTATGTAGCCACCGTCCTGCCTGCCTGTAGGGAAACCCAGGCTCGTAATGAGGGCTGCTCCTTACGTACTGGCCGTCCAGCTGTCGTGGTTGTAGGTTCCCTCCTGCCTCGCAGAAAGGTTTGTACATCGTGTACACGAAGCCCCTGGACCAGAAGATAACAATGCATTCGACCATTAACTTTTATACGTGTTGTGATAAATGTGCACTTCATGTCCATTTCATCACCTCATCATTTAACAAGATGTATTCAAATTAGACTAGATTAACCTCCTACCTAATGATATGATTATGAGAAAAACTCATAATAACCCAAGTTAATATGGTTAATAAAGAAAGATAAAATAGTAAGATCCCCAACATCCCTTAGCCCAACAATCATTTCCTAGCTTCCAAAATCTGCCTAATCCTCTACCCTAAATAGAGGATATAGTCCTCTGGTTAGTGATAGCTGGGGCTAGCAAAAGAAAATATGTTGATTTACATTATAATAATTCGATTAATTTCAGTTATTTGTATTACTAAATTTTGATAAGAGATTGTTGGATGAGTCACGCAAGCAGGGAAGGAAATTGTACGGTAATTTAATCGTCTGTACGGTGTACGACCCAAACTTAAGTACCGTACGGAACTGTACGGTAATTTTGGATGGTCAGCTTCTCTGAAAAATTACATTTTTGTTCGTACGTTTTGCGATCATCGCGGTTGTAAAAGAAACGGAAAATAATAATGGTGAGGCATGTTGTCGACAAAATCGAAAGACTGCTGCTAACTATCTGTTTCATCTATTGTTAACGTACCGTATAATACAGGGTTGCCACAATATTATCATGTCCTCGTGACTTCTTTTTTGGGATGCTAGTAAACAGAAGAAACGTCAGGTGCACTTTCAAAGGTGATCGCTCGGCAGGGCGCATACATTAACCGTGACTGCTAAACAATTCTTTCTGCTTTTAGGAGCCTGGAGTCATGTCTTATCTCTGCGAAAGGACACCGAAAACGAGACAATTTGCGCTCTTAATATTGCAATTTCTACCTAACACTAGAAAATTTAAAGTTTCTGTGGTAGATAACTTGAATGGGAATTATAATGCATGTTATTGCTTGTATGACTTCATTAGCTAAGAGAAATTGTTAAAATCATAATACGAATTTCATTTTTGAATTTGAATGTATTTTAAGACCTTTAGCCATCTGAGGCTCAGGCCGGGATAGGGTGGGGGAAAGGATGCTGCAAGGTAGACAGCCTATATTGTAGGTACCATCCCAGCCGGTCTGACGTATTTGTAGTCATTCTGGATATTTCTAAACGTAAGATAGTAAGTCAGAAACCTTTGTTTCATTAATTAATTTATTTCAAATATATATCTTACAATAATATCAATAATAATATATACTGTATATTAGTATTGGAATTAGTATGTATGGTAATTTTTTTTGCAAAATACGGTAACTTGTATGACTGCGTACGATATTTTCGATTTCAAAATTTTCCATCCCTGCACGCAAGTGATTTCTACCTTTCTCTGTTTAAAATGATAAAATTATTAGTATCGAAGTTGAACCATAAATGACATTGACAACTTGTCAAGCATTTCTTTCGAAATTCCTAGTTTTGTCTAACGGTTAACGCATCGGAAAGTTGATACGGAGGTCTCGAGATTGGGCGTGGTTATTCTTAGTTACATTTTTAAAAAAATAAAAGTAACTTTTTCTTTTTTATGTATATACGTACTAGGAAATTTAATAACATTAGTGACCATCGGCTAGGTCAGGTCAGAAAAGACAACTTCAATGTTTTTTATTGCACACGTGATTCGTACAAATACATTGTTTCCATATGGCCTCTCCTTAGACGCATGTATTAACTTTAATGAAGAGTTGGGTCAGTAACTGCGGAGGGAACACACCGTGTTCACTGCTTACGTCACCACAGAGGGATGAGAGTTGCTCGTTTTCTTCTCTCCGCTGCCAGTGTGGCTAACAGATTCGGTTAATGATAAAAAAATTCAGAGTTCGGGGCAATCTCGAGGATTTGGGGTTGACATTCCCCAAAGGGGGGGGGGGTGGAATAACTGGTAGGAAATGAATGAAATTACAAAGAAAATAGCAGAAATGTTGCAAGTAACATATTTTTTTAAATCTTCAGTATTTTGTGTGACCATCACGGGGTGCTTTAAATGTAACAATCCTACGGGGCATACTGTTTACAGGTGTTTCACACAAAGTAACCTGTAGTTCATGATACCGTACAAGATGCGAACCAGTTCCTTAATGAGTTGTCTTCCTGATTAAAATAGCTTCTCAGAATGTTTTCTGGACATAATATGCCATGGATTGTGAATTTGCTTCATATCCGGTGAATTCAGTGGTCGCACTAATGTTTGCATATCTATGCTTTGAAACCAGTTTATACAGCTCTTGCCCTGTGACATGGCGCATTGCTATGGAAAAAATAAAACAATTAAAATTCCTATCTGAGAAATAGTCAGCAGTTGACAGCAATTTTCGATTCAGAATGTCACTGTAATATGCAGCATTAATCGTTTTATTGCAGCATTATCGTTCTGCTTAATCGTTCTATTCGTCCCACGGCTATTGTTTTGAAACATTCCCATATCATGATGGTCTTAGCATTTTTTTCTTGGTTGTGAAACACATTATAGCTGCCAGTTTTCTCCTTTCCAATCAGTAATTTCACTGCAGTGTCATTATCTACAATTATAACCGGTTTTTTCGTCGGAAAATGTCGTATGAAACCACTGTCTGCAATCCATGCACTGTACCTCCTTGCAAACTCTCTTCGAGTCCTTAGGTGGTGAACACATAAACATGGCTTCTTTCTTGGAGTTCTTCTTATTCCCTCTTTCATTCAATATTCTGACAACAGTCTTAGGCTTCTAATGCAACCAGCATCAGAAGATACATTTTCTGTGCTTTCTCTGGAACTTGAAGCTATACGTGGTAGTGGTAAGCAAACAATACACCGATCCCTCGGCGCAATTCTTTTCTTTTCTCTGCAATACCATTTTCGTAGAGAACATACATCACGTTTCTTGCTTTTGTATTTTTCTTCCAAAAGTCCTAATTGGTTTGGCAGTTTGTCTATTTGTGTAGACCTCACTTCCTAGTGCCATGATTCTTCCTTGTTTACGTGGAATTGTGTCACACACATTTCCCGCAATTTACTGAAATAGAAAGGCACTTCAACGGCTTATAATGCCACCAAATGAAAGGAGAACACTATTCTGTACGTGCTTAAAGTCAATCAAGAACAACTGACTGCGAGAAAAATTACTTTCCACAGCCATAAAGAATGAGGTAAACAACACACACAATTTCAACCATTTGCATATTTTGTATAGAGTCACCAAGTGGGGCGAATCTGAACTACTGTAAAAAACAAATTGCAACTGTGATGCATTTGAAATTTCAGACTTGCAGTTGACACGTAAACAAAGGCATTATATCTTGAAATAACTTACAAAAATATAGACATCATGTAATATATGCATTTTTTACGATTGGTGCTATTTTTTGTGACAGACTGTGATATATATATATATATATGTATATATATATATAGATTAGAATTGCCAATGCGTTCAAATGGGGTTGCGAAATTTTTTCCAATACTGGCAGTACACCCATAGTTCACATCTCGTTTTCCGCGTTATTGAAGTCTACCCTGTATACAAGCTGATTATCCACTGTACTCAAAGTGAAAACAAAATAGGTATGGGCTTTTATAGGATATGTCCATGCATATTTAATGCAAATTTTCATTTCCGTTTGGTGCTTGTATGTGTGTGGACGTTGTTGGAAGGAAGTAGACCATGACAATGTTCGATTTTGTTATTCACGAATGGGGATCCTAAAACTAGTGGTCGTTGATACGTTTCAGCCTACTACCTGTTTGGAGAGAAATACACTCAGGCAACAGAGGAAATCTCCGGCAACCCCCACCTCCACCCCGGGGAAATCGAACACTGGACGATTGTTTTCTAAGACCAAATGAAGAACGAGAAACAAAGACTAAACCAAGATACAAAACTTTTGACACTGCAGTGTAAGGCTAACGTATGTTCTAACAAAGTTACCGGTATTGCTTTTGTATAATTTGTTGCTTTAATCTGGTTTTTGTTGGTAAATTTTAGTTTTCGTCATAATAATAACGAAGTACCGGTACCATGAGAGTATAATACACAGTATGAGATTTACATTATTTCATGTTGCCCTATATTATACCCCATCTCACCCCGTGTATGGAGAAAAATGACAAATTTGTATGTTTTTATCTATGACAGAAAAAAAAACGAAAGAAGTTGTAAGTTTCCTTTAGTTACTAAGAAAGTTTACGTTCTGATGATGGCTTAAAAGCCGAAATGTGTTTAGTGAACTATCTTTCCGTTAAGTGTCAAATGGCGCACCTGAATTTCCTTTCATACATACTCAAATTTAACCAACATATTATATTGCATATCTGGTGTATTCATACACACACACACAGACATATATATATATATATAAATCACAGCCATATTAAATCCACTAGTGGATGAGGCCTCTTCCCGAAGGGAGGAGTTGGTCTACTGCTCCCACGCTGACCAGACGGGTCGGGAGAGGAGAGCCGAAGCTCTCACTGTGATCGCCACTGTCTTTTATTCACAGCAGCTACCCAATTGTCCTCACGATGCTGGGTCAACACCGACATTTTTGAGCCCCCACCGGGAATCGAGCCCTTGACCGCTCGCACTGAAGTCGAGCGCGCTACCGACTAGGCTACGCAGGAGCTCATATATATATATATATATAGAGAGAGAGAGAGAGAGAGAGAGAGAGAAAGAATGAGAGAGGGAAGAGGAGGGGAAGAAAGATAGACAGTGTATGTGTGTGTGTCTGAGATCGATGTCCAGGTTTTTTATTAGGAAAATCTTGCAACCCTAGTTGAGAGTAATATGGAAACCTTCCCTAATGCTTCTTTCTCCCTTCGAAATCTACTTACATTGTCAACATCAGTTCCGAGTTGGGAAAAAGGTTTTTCAAAATTAAAATTAATGAAATCATATTGAAGATCAAACATATCTCAACTGAATTCGTTAGATACAAATAGTAATTTAAGGAAAGTCGTTAAATTGTTAAATCCGAAAAGTTAAGATTTGAAACTCCTTTAAATTGTATCCTTTAAGTTCATGGAATTGCCTTAAAAGTTAAAATGTGTATGTTTACTTTTCCTCTCTTTTCTTCTTTTGTATATATTTCAGGGGTGGTTCCTGTATATGTTTGCTCGTTTTTGCAAACTCTCTTCTAATATTTTTATTCTTGAAATGTGTCGAAAACCATTTTGCTTCTTATTCTTATCATTTTTAACCCACTGAACGCTCACTTACTCATTAGATCCAAACCAAAAAAACAGAGAGGAAGAGAGTGTGTCTATGTACTGTGTGGTTCCGTCCGTCTCAGGCAGAAGCAGCTCGCTTGCCTTCAGTATTGTTTCCTTCAGTTCTAAGTAAATCTGAATACTAACAAACATCGCATAGGAAATCGCAGAGAAGAAAAATATACACGATTAATTCTTTTGAGCATTCGTTACCGTTTGTACACCAATTTTGTAAAGTCTAGTTCATGAAAGCGCTCCCTGAAGGTGCCGGATACCCTATCAGTTGCGATTAGCCAACATTTACAACGCCACCAAAAAGATTCCGACAAGAAATTTTATCTGGCGTTGCCACTTTCTCGAAGCAGCTGGCAGAAGCGAAAGGTTGTCGTATCTCTTTCCAAAGAGAAAAAGGAAGGAAGGAGCAAAAGAGAAAGGAAGGGAAGAATAGTAAAAAAAAGAAGTGACAACTTTTGGGTCGAAACCACAGAGATTACTTCCACATGTCTGTGCTTTTGAAGAAAACGTATGGTTGTTTTGGGCGGTTCCATACAATCATATTTTAGTATAGTTGAACAAAAAAAAATAATACGATTCTATAGACAGCAATAAGCAGATGGGACAGCAAACAATTTTTGGACATGGCTGATGTGATTAATACAGCGTAATTCTTTGCTCCACATATTATATTATTATTCACAGCCATATTCAATCCACTAATGGATGAGGACTTTCCGGAGGGAGGAGTTGATCTACTGAGGTGTTGGAAGAGGAGAACCAAAGTTCTCAACTGTGATCGGCACTGTATTTTATTCACAGAAGCTCTCCAATTGTATCTCGATGCTGGGTGGGCACCGTTCTAGAACCTCACGCCTTGGAGACATTTCCTTGACAAAGCCGGGAATTGAACCCAGGACCCCAAGATCAACAGACAGTGACGGTAACCACGTAACTAGCTGTCATATTTATATATATATATAGATATATATGAAACAGAAGTTTCCAGATAAGGAAGAGTAAGATGCATTTCCATGTGAGTAAAGATGATGGACGTAATCACGGTTATCCAATCGGACATTGGCAGCCTCTTTTACTGATAAGTACACCAAAAGTTCGTTAAAATGTATGGAATTCCTACTCCTATTTGCTATGCAATTTCGAATCTTTTGATAAAATCGTTCCGCAAAGGAAATCTGTATGAGATATCGACCTGCCGCAAACGAACTATTGTTACTTGCTGAAAACTGGTCCAATTCAAGCTTATTTGGACCCAACTTTACTGAAGAAACTCTTTGGGAATCCAAAGTTCATTTTCGCCTAGTGTCGAAATGAAACATTTGTGCACCCTCGACTGGCTATTCTTTGTTTCTTGTTTTCATGTCAAGAATCTAGTGAAGTGTATTTGTCGGTGTTATTTTCCAACCCAGTGCAGATGGCATGTGCTTACTAAAAAGACGTATATCCTTGTCCCAAGAGTACTTGCCGAGTGAACAAACTCTTTGCTCTTGTTTGTTCAGTGTACTTTGAAGTAAACCGCATTCATCTTTTCTCAACTGTTAAAATCTAAACAGTTGATGTCGGATAGTATATTTCCAGCAAATTTTAATACCCATACTTAAAAAATTCGTTACTTTTATCGTCGCCACTTTCTCTTTGTGGTGGTATTTTCTACCAACTTGTTATTTTTAAATACTAAATGGATGCATTGAAAATTAGATAAAACTTTTATAACTTTTACGTTTTTCAGGTTGGAAAATATCGCTGAGTATCATTAATACGTGATTTGAAGGTAATGTGTGCAGAAAGTACAGTCACTGGATAGCGAAAGAGAAGAAGTTCACCGATTATTTGACAGTATTTGTTATCGAGTATCGACACCAAGATTTTTTTCAAGGACACTATCACGGAGCCCCAGGGCTCCGCGGAGCACATTTTTGAAAACAGCTGCTCTATGGTGATGCAAGCAGTGAACGGATCGTGTCCCCGACGCGGCTTATTCGCCAATCCCAACCGGTAAGAATAAAATTAAAGTTTTTTTAATGAGAAACTCTGCGTTCAAAGTGCTTTTGGCAAAAGTGGGTGATGTAAACGGTTGTGACTGTAAATTAGAGTTTTAAAGGCCGGGGGGAAAATGCGGAAATTTCGAAAAAAAAAAAACAGGAAAATTTGTTTTTTTCAACAGGGCAAAAAAAAATGGTTTTATTAACGAAATCTTTTTTTTCTCATTACCGATATTAATTACTTATCACATCTAATGCATTTGTTGTTTAGGTTTAGTACAATTAAATGTTCTTACGTTAAAAAATGTACAAAAAAACATTCAATTTACATTAGGAATGCAATATATATCATTGCCACCCTTGTACTTGAGAGAAAAGTTCTGTTCACTTATGTCCCTTGTCATCTTTGGCTCAGACCGAGAAAACTTGCATAACACTTCAAAACTTTGTCATTGCGGATTTTTTTCTAAATATATGTTTTGAACATGAACTAGTAATTCATTGATCATAAAATGTTGTCAGGGACCGCGTAATAGTAAAAAACATTCTTTGCCAAACTAGCACAAAAAATTTAAAAAAAAAAGTTTTTTTAGCGTTCAATTTTTCCGTTCTTTTAAAAAACACTACTGTAAATACAGCGCCAGTTGGCAGCTGCCTAGTGTGGCGTATTGGTAAGACGTCAGTTTACGAAATATGAAAAACCGGGTTCAAATCTTGGCGGTTGCAAGACTCTTTTTCTTCTTTTTATCTTTCAAAATATATTTTCATATGTTCACATTTATTATTAATAATTGCTTTCTTTTAATTATTGCAAATTATCTTAAATTATTGCCCATGGGATCGTGGAGGTTAGATAAGTTTAGGTGTGGTCAGGTATTTTTAGAATCACTGTGCTGTATACACTTTGAACGCAAAATTTCTCATAAAAGCTTTCTTCCCGGCTGGGAATTGTGATTGACGAAATTGCCCACCGCAGTTACTTATTCCAACTCGGCATTTAAATCAATTTAATAATACAGTTAAACAGAGAATGTCAGGAATCACTTACGTAACTCAACCAACAATCTCTTACAAAAATTCAAATCGTTAATTTGTTACGACTATGTTTAAAACGGTTGAAGACAACCGATCTAAGTTTTAAGAAACCGTCAAAAAGATATCCTTCAACAGGAGGTTAAAGGTAGTTTTTGTATCTTCGATACTTATTCCATAACTCTCAAATTTTCGTCCAAGCTTTGAAAGATATTATTAATTGTTATTAAATGCCGAGTACAATTAACTTCGACGCAGTAGCATACAACATTAAGATTCCCAAAATTTAAAACCATAAAATGTGCTGCCATCTGCTGAAGAAAAAGCAACTTCAAAATCTAATTTCTCTTTCTTGTGTTATAGGTTTAGTAGAATAAATTTCCGGCAATACAGGTAATAATAATAATAATAATTTTATTAGTAAAATCACTTCACAACGAACTTCATTTTAAACAAATTTCCGTTAGAAGAAAGCTCTTCGAAATTCCCGCCGAATTTTTGTTTTCCAATACAGTATTAATTACAACAAATGTTCGTTATAAC